>OY748295.1:22475406-22720221 GCA_963556515.1 Nudaria mundana
TAAATAGGTCTAACAAAACTACCACTGGCAAAATGTGGGTGTATAATACACTTTTGTCTACCCCTTGGGGTTTTTGATTAAGCTATCGATATCCCGATTTATCTAAAATTTAAACTGACCGTGATTTCGTTGCGTATCAAAATATTTAATTGAATTCTACGAATCTGAGTACAAATGTTTGGAATCCGAAATAAAATGAAAATCAATTACCGGAAACGTTCGAAGATTTCAATCCGGTATTGCGTAAGAACAGATGTTAAGTACCTATCTTTACCTTGTGGTGAATCACCTTAAATTTCCGATTATACAAACATGTACTTACGAGTTTCTTGAAGTTTCTCATGGGTCTTCATACATAAGTCAAGGACCGAGAAGCAGTCGAGCATAATTATATTCACGAGCTTTTTTTTTAATTCCGCGAGGCCGCGGCCGCTCCCATGTCCATTGCTGTGGGCGTCTCTGGTACACCAGAAGGTATTTCCAGAGGCGCCCGGCGGACGTTGGCCACCCGTGTGGCCTCGCAAGGTAATTAAAGTCATTGGAAGTCCATCGGGAACAATAATAATGGACAGACATACAGACTTAAATCACGTATATATCCCTGACGGGGTAGGCATGTGTATATACACACCCCCACTTTACCAGTCAATGTGTTGGTCCCACTTAATGGCCTATTAACGTAACTATATCTAGAACATACATTCCACTATGTTGAGTTACATAGTTTTACATTACCAAAAATTCAACAGTCAGTACAGATGTTACATACCACTAAATAGATTCTCTGCACTCCGAGATTTTAATAAAAGAACAGTAAATTATCGTGTCTGCCAATTAATGGACCCTACTAGCTCAGAGTAGATCTACACTTCATGGAGGAAATTTTGAAAATCCTTTCACTGATATGTAGCTACATTATTCTGAAGTAACATAGGCTACTTTTTATCCCGGTAATGTGTTCCCACGGGAATCGGGAACGAGAAAACTATATCAGGCAGGGGGAGCCACGGTGAGCAGTTAGTAATAAATAAATAATATCTATTTAAAACTGTTCAGGTATAATCTGAAACTGGGGAGTATTATTAATAAAATCATAAAAAAAACGCATTAACTCTTGTAGTTTTAGTTCATTGCCGCATAAAAATTCACTTCAATTGCCACTTTGGCATAAAAATTAATAATCTGTGTCATACTCGTCATATTTCTGAAAATATATTATTATTTACGATACATTTTAAACGTCTACGTCTTAGAATCTTTATATTAGCTAACCCCTGCCACTCCACCCGGAGTAAAAAGTATTTTTTTCTTTTCTAAATCTACAGGCAATAGTCTATCTTAGTGTCAATTTTCATCCAAGTCAGTTCACTAGTTTATGTTTGATAGAGTGTTAAGCATCCAAACATCTTTACAAACCCATAGTATTTTATATAGATGGGATATAGAAACCATTACTTTAATAGTAGTATAAATTTTCACTAAGTATTCCTTTAAGCTTATGTAATAAAATATTTGATAAATATTAATGGTAAAAACAAACAATAATATCTTATTAAGAGGGGTTAGGCGGTCAGCGAAAATTTAGATTTCGTACCTACCGATTCTCGTGATTATTCGGAGGGGCCAGAGGCGGCGCGCGGGGAGTGTGCGACGGGGACAGAGCAACTTTATTAGATAACGACGCATCAAGCTACCGTTCTTTGCCTTTAGATTAGGTACCTATATTATTATAAACATTACATGTAGCATAGGGCAGATTAGCTTGTCCACTGACAAGCTTTTATTTGATGTAGACCTATTTCTAGCCCACTGGCTAGAAATAAGTCTACATCAGATAAAAGTGACTCACCTACAAATCATACATATCAATACAAAGTAGGGACTTCCTTATAGTGTCTTCTAAATACACATACTTAGATACTGGAAATTATGGTGAATTGGTATGAAATCATCTTAATCAACGTCAACAACATTTATAGTAAACTATGGACGATAAGTGGGTGTTATTAATAAACAACACACATTTTACCTTGTATTCTATTAATACGTGATGTTCTAAATCACGCCAATTAAAACTTACCTACGTTTCATCAAGCGTCCATTACAGCTGCGCCCGCGCACATCCGGCAACAATAAAACCCCCGGACGTATGATTGACGACTTGTATTTACCCTGTACTGCTGTAGTAGGCGCTTTGTACACAATACTATGCAAATCTGACATCATCAGATTAATATTGTCTTTTGGTAGGTATTTAAACTGTCATGGTCATTCACATTACTTTTTACGGGACTTTTTGAGATTTTTCGGGATTTTACCGTGTATTGTTGTTTCGAGTTTCCGGTATTTCAGCACAGCAGTTGCAAGCGTCATTTTTACGACGGAACTAGTACAGTATTCTCGGAAACTCGAAACAAATATATAAAAAATATAAATGCAATAGTAATATTGTCTTTTATTTATACGACTGTTCATTAGACAACACTCTTTAGCGGATTAAATGACGAGTGTTTATTCCTGTTGAGTTGAAGAGATCATATTACGTGTAAGTTTGAGCATATTTAAATAGTAGCTACTACTAGTGTACCGCCACCGTGTAGTCTCACCACACGGCCAAATTGGTAGCCTGAAAGCAATTTAATATCTTCTGACAATGCGACGAATGAGAACATCTCACTACCCTTTGATGTTTCACAACGCAATACATCGAGTGCTCTGTTTACAAAACCAGCAATGTACACTGAACGATGATATAGTGTTTTATTTAGTTAGCAAAGGTAAAAGGTTTCATACGTTGTTTGAAAGATCGTTTGTCAAGCGAAGTATGATTTCTTTTGATGATGTTTTAGCGCAGTCTTGGCCTTTTTCTGTTTACGTCAATATTAACACAAACAATATACATTGTTTCAGTATAAGTAATAGTTATGGAACTAAATACGACGACCGCGTATACGACGTCCGCGTTGCTCTATGAGCTAAATGCATCAGTGATGGTGAGACTTGAAGAACGGCCAAACTCCTTTCCGAATACAAAGATTACCTACGTCGGTTGAAGGATCCATATCAAAACCTCGAAAGTTATGGTACATGTTGTACAACTTAATAACGTTTATGTATGTCCCTTTAGGAGGAAGGAAATGATGGGAGAAGGTCGCAACACTCACTAAAGTAATGTAGATAGACAAAGTAATAGACATGTCAGTGGATTTGGACTGATATAAAAATATTATCTGATATTAGATGGACATACTGATGAATTTACTATTTGTATTTATAACTTTCTCAAAAATTAGGGTATTCTACAGAAAGTTAAGTGTGTTACTCATTGTTCTAAGTTAGGTTTTAAGGGGCTCTATCAATATCACTATCCTAGACAGACGAGGCTATGACAATAATGCTGCAAAGTGACTCGACACGGCAATAAGCTTGCCCCCTATAACGTAGGACCCATAGTGACTTCAGGGGTAAATAGGTACGTGAATTTATGTTGCATTTATTTTGAGTTGTAGAAGGAAAACTGTTTATTTACATTTCATTTAAAAGTCAGTTCTCCAACAAGCTATCTTCAACTTTAAAACTATTTTATATCAACCAGGTGTTTGCTGAGGTGTGAGCACTTTGTTTTACTTCCCATTAGATACTTTTACTAATCATAAATCTGTTTTAGAACTGATGTAACAACCATTTGTATACACACTGACATTTATAGCTCTCCAAACTGATAATACTACGGCTATTTTTATACAAATTGACGGTTCAGTATGATTTCATATTAAATTAAATTTAAAGTTGACGAATTTACTTTATAGTCAAACTAAACTTAGCTCAAGAGCCATGAGAACTAGTTAACGGGTCCAAAGGTTATATACTTATATACTACTATGTGCTATTTATTATATTACAAGTATAACGAGGAAAAGTTTGTAGAGAGTACTCTTTTTTGATTATGATGACTGACCAAAATACATAAGTTGTTAAACTATTACGTTGGAGATTTTTTTTTTACTTTTAAAATACCAAAGACTGATAGAAAACAACAACACACAACTTTTCAAAGCACGCGAATTCCATCTAGTCACTTCAGGTTGACAGACAAAGATCTCGTTAAGATGTCGCCGGGGCTGGGATTGCTTCGTCTTATTGTTGCACAGATTGACGTAGCTACGGATCTTTCAAATGGTCCGCTTACTCTCGCCAGATATATGAATTGAGACATGTTTTTGAAAACCAATTTAAAATACACAAACAGACAGATATACATCACACCTGATTCCACAAAGAGGTATAAGGTGCATTACACACGACTATTCGATAGTAATCACGTATTTAACATATTGTGAGTAGTTAGTAGTTATTCGTCATTAGTGGTATATTTTCAGCACTATTTCCATTATCCAATAATTTCCTGTTTAAACCGCTCATCGCCGAAAATAGACAACTGACTACACTGACTTTAACTGAACAATTCAATCCACATCATGTAAAAATCTCTCCGACACCTGTATACGAAAATAGATTCCTATATTCTTAACACTTTCTATTCTTTCGAATTCATTACCGCTTTTATTCTGTAAACGTAATAGAAAGTCAATAACGGATATCACATTTATAAATAGATTTAACTCATAGAAACCGTTTGTTGACGTTTTATAATAACGTATTCGCCAGAATGACAGTCTGCGAAATTGCGTAAAAAGCAATTAATGTGATTTTTGGACGAGTTTTAAATTAATGTCGACGGGAACACGGCAGAGTGTTTATGTGTTATGACAAGTTTAAAAGACATTTTATTTTTGAGAAATGCCATGTTATTTCATACCTGGTTATAATATTTACTTGCTTCGTTTCATTTTCTTAGACTTTGACGATAATTGTTTTGCTATATTCTAGTGAAGATAATTATTTCTGGATTTACGTAGTTACTCATATTATTATAAATATTCTGACACCTGCATTGACCTTGCTTTGGCTTTAAAACTAATTGAAAAAGTTAAAATTTACTCTTTTCTAAAGATTGCAGTGTGTCAGAAGAAATACTTAATGACTAAGATGCTTAGATGGTTAGGCCACTAGTTTAGTTTTGTTGAGATCCGGTAAAGATATGGCTGCTAGCTAAGACCATAATGGCACAGTAATATCGTCTCAAAATGTAGACGCTTCGCTCGCACGGTCAAAAACTAATAATATATGATTGTGGAGTGTTTCATATCTTCCCAAGTTGAAAAACAAACCAAATTCACATCATAGAGATTGTATGAGCCAGAAATATTGGTTCCTAACTTAACATCTAAGAGGCATTCTTTATATCTCAAAAACCTTAAATATCTATCGTTTTGTTTCAGAATTGTTAGTTTACGTTCGGACACAGAGAAAGCGACTCGTATTTTTCCGTCCTTGTTAATTCTGTTTGAAGTTTCACCTGTTTCCGATGTAACACATTCCGGACTCAAAATAGACATACCTATATGATTTGATTCCAGTATAATCACTTGATAGCAGGAGAGAGAAAAATATAACATGTCATTTTTTATTTCGTAATTTGAATTTAATATTCAATTATTAATTATAATTTAATGTTAACTACTAGTTTTGTAGTTAACGTTATGTTATCGGTATCTCAGTTTTATAACTCTACGAGTTTGGCTGATATAAAGATAAAAGGGCTTGTGACGAAAAATATGTGGAAGATGAGAAAGAGAAAATCCTACACGCGGGCGTAATTGTGATAAAATATAATAGAATAACATTTTCTATCGTAAGAGCACCTTAAATAATCATCAAACGAGCTGATTACTGATTTTAAAACGAATATACTGCTACTGAAGATAAAATGGTGTGCTAAATAGTTCCAATCACTATCCGGCGTTGAAAACTTTATTTGTTTATGTATCATGAAGTGTAAATTTCTTACCTACTTTTGATGATGATTGAAGTAATATACGACGATATATTAACAACGTTTTTCTTCAAAACAATATCCAACCTCAAATAGAATATTGAAAACATTGAAAAATCAACACTTCTCGCTATTATTTGTGCTGAAACTCTTTTTTTATAAAGCCCTAAACGAGTTACAAGCCGTTCATAACGCCTACACGCCGTGATCGCTTCGGGATCCCAAATCTTTTGGCAAGCCATCAAATTGTATCACACCTAAATATTTATACTATGCGACACATAGAAATTACAATTTTTATATTTTTTATTTTTATCTTTATCTTTCATTAAAATTAAAATTTTATCAAATGTATCGTTTAATAGTTTCCGTGTGGGAGTAATATAGAAAAAGAATAATGTCTGCCGGAAATTAGAATCGGTACATAATTGATTTAATGTATGGTAATATTAAAAGCTTCAAACTAACTTAACCTCATTCTGTATGTTTTTACAATAATGTTGGAAAAAGGAAAGATCTTAAGTTGACTGTGAAGCGGGAGTGAGTTCGTTTTCTAAAGAAAAAACTGAGTAAATGCGCTACCAAGAGCCGAAGACTTCGAAATCGCGAAATACTTTTTAATTCTTAACGTCAGGTGAGAGTCAATACCTATTTACATTCGTCAAACAATGAACCCGTAGTAAATCACTTATGTATCAATATAAAAACCATAAGAGAGAAACACAATATACCGATTTCTTGTTCTCTAAAATCATCATTAAAACGTAACATCGTGTCGTCATCGTATCGTAGGTCATAAATACAATATTTACACCGAAAAGTTTTTCATAGAATATTGTTTGGTTTATTGTTTACTATCAACTATTCTTTTAAGTTTATGAGGTGCAGGAATTAGCCTGTTTTGAATAGTTCTTTAACCCATAGGAACTAAATTATAAGAAGCGACACGAGATTTTATCAATTAATGACTAAATCATTTCTTAGTTAAACGATTAGTTATTTAATTTTGGACTGTGTGTTGTATGTTATATAAGACTAGTGGTCCCGGCGAACTTCGTACCGCCTGAAATTTTGCTTATAAACCTGCCCTGAACCTCCACGAATATTTTAAGACCCAAATTATCCAAATCGGTCCAGCCGTTCACACGTGATGTCGTGACCAAGGGAAATAGGGATTCATTTTTATATATAGAGAAGATTAGTTAAAGATATAAGATATATCATTGTGATCTATGTGTAGAAACGGATGATTTGCTTGTAGCTATTAGGTTATGTTTTTTTTTAATTTATTGGTGTTCCATAAAATGGCTTAATGGTTGTTAGCTGTAGCACTCATCTTGAGGAATGGATTTTGTAAAGTATCAGTTATAAACGACAATAATATGTAACAACTTTTCTTTGTTAAAAAAGTATGTTCATACATACTTATAGCCTGCAACAAGGTGGAATTACCACATGTAGGGCTAGCGCAACCATGGTCGACCCTCGGCGTATTAGGATATATATATGTATATAGATATGTGTATCATAAACCAATCAAGCGCATACTATGCACGACAGCGAAATAAGCGATATTTTGTGGTACTCGTTTACTGGTTTGTTGTACTGTTTTCAATCCAGAATAATGTGTGCAGGGCAAAAATGCCCTTACATTCGGTTGAAACAATGCTATCTGAAATAAAGCGATTTGACTCCTTGTATCTATGTCATACTATTGCATTGAATATTTTTGTTTTTTTTATCGCTTTTGGATGCTAACCTTTTCGGAAAATAGATCAAATTCAAATCACAGGAGCTGTATGTTTGTAAATGGAAACCAGTAGGTTTATCTCTCTCAACCCAATTAAACTAGTGGTTCTGTGAACCGTAGACTTCGGGAGTAGCCTTGTTTAAAAAAATTTCTTCTTCAATTTTCTTTATTACTCTTTCATTTGTCATCCAATCCAAAACATATCATTCAAATGTTATTCATTGTAAGCAAGGAGTGTGTGTGTAAAGTTTCATGCAAATCGGTTGATAAATACGGCCTCAAACATGATCTGACAGAACCCGTAGATGGGTACAGACGAAAGAATTTCTCCCCAGTCTGCAAGTTAAAAAGGAGCCTTCGGTCGCTTCGTTCCCTCAGTCAATTATATAATGATATCAAAATATAATATAGTAGTTAACACATTAACGGGATAAAAGTAGCCCAGGAATAATGTAACTACATAATCAATGAAAGAGTTTTCAAAATCGGTTCACAGAGCCTAGAACCCAGACAAAGAGCAAAAATCAGGAGAAATAATTCGTGTAGTATTTTTGAATTGGTACAATTATACCTTACGAGATGTAGATGAACATCTAAGTGTCCTCAAGTGCTAAAAAAGATATTCAAGGTTCAGCCTAAACCCTTGATTTTAGAGACCTGAAACTTAAGGCGTAGAATCTTTGTATGACGTAGGCATCAGCTAAGAAAGGATTTACCAAAATTCTACCCCTAAACGGATGAAAAAGGGGAGAGCGAAGTTTGTTTGGTACAACTTGATTCCTCAGACACTGCTGCACCGATTTGAATAATTCTTTCACCTTTATAAAGTTACAATATTGTCATATCAAGCTGCAAACAACAGGAGCGTGGCTGGATAGCGTGTAAAATATAACTCGTTCGAAATTTTGTAACTGCAATATCTCAGAAGTGGTAATACTTAGGAAAAAGCTAAAAGAAACATTATCTCTATATATAAAAATGAATCCCTATCCCTTGGTCACGCCATCACGCGTGAACGGCTGGACCGATTTCGCTTATTCTTTTTTTGTTGTGTTCGTAATTATCAGGAGAAGGATCTTATGGAAGAAAAAAAAGTTATGCGGAACATTAGAAAAATGAATGCGGTACGAAGTTCGCCGGGACAGCTTGCCACTTTAATTTTCTAGAATACAACTCCATTTCTGGCTTTATTTAGCTAAAATTTACAGTTTACTAGAAAATTCAAAATACCGAAGACGTGGATCTTTGACCTTGTCACTAGTATAGTATTCTTATATCTGTCACCTTGTATATCTTATTCTTTATATACAGCCCCTGCTGTGCTGAATGTGTGCTGTGTGAAGGGACAATTGAGGACTTTTAGTATGTTCATCTACATATCCTAAGGTATAATTGTACCAATTCAAGAATACTACAGGAATTGCTTGGACTGTTTCGGGATTCCATGAAGGTACTTCCAATCCGTGTCCTCAATCGTTCGTACAATTTACTGTTGCTGATCAAAAGTACATAGTAACAATCTAAAGTATTTAATATAATATAACACGATTCTTTTGATATTAGTCTGCTCCACGTGTCATTTGTAAAAGTCTGAAATAAATTAGATGTTGGACGCAGCGCGCCGGTGAGCGGATGACGGGCGGCGTACGCGCATCTATTCCGGTCAGACACCTGTCGCTCGCACAATGACATACCAGATACTTCGATCTGCTGGGATTTGTGTTAAATAAATTACGTTACAGAAAAAAATCTGTCGTTTTCAGGAATAAATTAATGTACTTTTAGCTTCTATTTAATGTAAACATTTATTATTATACAAATTTTTTTTTTTCAAATCCACATACAATCTCGCGTTTCTCCAAAAGTATAGGCAGAGGTATACCTCTGCCTACACTTGTAGTAATGGTAGGCATATAATATATTATACGCTTACCATTCGCCAGTACCATTACTTGCCAGAGCCTGTCGTGTTTTACAAGATGTTGGAAATCCAGCGTTTTCATTAAGTATTCATACCAATTAAAATATTTTTGTAAAAAAATGTGTTTGTTTTTCAAAGTAATATTTCCAGACGGTTCTGTTATCGAAACTGAGTCCAAATATTTTTATTGTAAACGGTGGTACTTTCACGATGTATAGTCTGACTTTTAATACAGATTTATAAGTATTACTATTTAATGACGATCCTGAATTTGAACTGAACAATCCAATTTTTATTCCTATCCTTTGGCCCACTAAATAAAAAAAAAGTAAATAAAAGAATATTCTTGTATTGTTTATTTTTATAGCTAGCTAAATAGCATAGGGTGATCATCAAGACTTTTGGTATCATAGTTTAATTGTAATCTAAGTAGGTACTGTTTTCCTTTAAATTTAAAACTAGAATAATTATCACCTCATATTCATACAGACTTCGTTAATCAAGTAACACTCTCTTACAAACTATTGGCAAGTATCTATCAGTCGGTAGTGTTACTTTTTACGGTCAAAACTCAAATAATCTAACAAGCTTGTTCCAGATAGCAAACCTCACAGTTTTCAAAGAACACTCAACGTTATTCGGAAATGTTGGTTTCGCCAAATTTTACCGAAGTGCGTTACCTACAGTCTAGACATGGCATAGAGGGCAATTGTGCATGAATTACAGCAACTATTACAACGTTTATGAGTGAAATAATCTGGCACACGTGCGCTAGCATATTGATTCCGAATTATAAGCAAATAGCCAGTGAACTTGGAGAGCTGCCAACTATCGTGCCAAGCCGTACGGTAACCAGGCTACGTGGAAAGTTAATTAGCAGGTCGTATGCACGGCAGCCAATAACAATATCTTATTTAAATTATTATAGTCTATTAACCAACTAACACCGTCTCGTTTATTTGAGAAATTAGTCAGTAAAGTTTACAGTTTGCAGTCATCTAGGTAATAGATTGTTTATGTTCGCCTTCACTGTATAACGCCTGCATATTCCTGGTGAAACCAAGAATATTGAGGTAATTAGCAAACAATTATGCTTTTCCTTACATTGTGATTTTTACTAAATTTGCCATCAGTTTAAACTGCCGATATTTCAGTGAAAAGATTTTTTGCTGTTTGGTAAAAGTCAGTGGAACGATCAGATACTAGCTTCGTAAACAACTGTAGAGAACTCGTGAAAGAACCAAAGCTGAGGGCATTCTTTACAATATCTACTACATGTGTGTATTTTTTGTGTGTATTGTACTGAAATGTTTCTATTGGGATTGTATTTGTTGTTGTTTTATTGTTGTGTGTGTAATTACTACTAATTACTCAAATATAAACTACTCGGTGCGGTCGCTGTCGTGGTACTGCGCTGCAGCATGCAATTGAGTGAAGCGACTATTGTCATATTTTTGGGCAATAACTTTTTTGAGGGTCCTAAATCAAAATTCGGTCTCGAACAAAACCTGTTCCTGAGAATGCTTGATTTTTGAGTGAAAAAATCATGAAAATCGGTTGTTGACATATTTTTGGCCAATAATTTTTTTGAGGGTCCTAAATCAAAATTTGGTCTCGAATAAAACCTGTTTCTGAGAATGCTTGATTTTTGAGTGAAAAAATCATGAAAATTTCTCATCGAGTTGCATTTGAGTCCCCTGATAAGGAGCTCCGCTCGCCACGCTCGCTTCGCTCAATTGAAGTTTAATTACACCAAGTTCCAACAAACATTTGTAATAATTATGATAAAGAGCATTTTTTTATCACAATACAATCGTGGTCACCTTACTCCGACAATTACTGTTCAACCATAGGTTATAATTCACAGGTAATGCTGTTGTGATTGTTGCAACACCGTCACAATCAGCCATCAAATTGTATTGCTTGATTGTATGACATAACAAACTTTAATTAAATGGTTCAACAACAACACGTCTTTATTTCAGAAGGGGTAGGCAGAGGCCTACATTGGCCCACATTTCGCCAGTAACTGTTAGTGATACGTAGTAGAGGGTGAGCCTATTGCCGTTTTTTCGGCAGTTGAGTTTTCTTGCCAGAGCCTCGTCCGTTTGTCAGCAAGTGCACCGCGTGCAAGTGAGAATAATTTGGGCCCTCCGAAATAACCAACCTGTTCAAATGTGAGTTTGAGAAAATACGTATGTTAGTAAATTATTGAATAAACGTGTGAAAATAAAATTAATACGGTTTTTGTTAGAGTCTCATTCCATTTTAATAATATTAAACAGCACGCTGTCCTTATATCCGTTGCAGTTACAATATTTTCTCCGGATTGTCAATACTTGTCTGGATTTGAATTAGAAACTCTCAGCAAAAAAGGAAGGAAGGAAAAAAAAAGGAAAGAGTTCACATATCTTTGGACTGAGAGAAACGGATTTTTTTGAAATTTTAGATGATAGTTACTACTTCTCAATTGGTCCCATTTCAATTAGGTCCCATTCCTACAGTTATTTGGTCCCATTTCAATAATTTGAAGTCGGTTGTTGTGTCAATTTTTGACGTGTATTTATTCGATGTCCTTTGCCTTTTGAAGTATAACCCCCAAAAAAATGTAAAACCATTACCTGCCAATTTAAAATTTTAGTAAAATGTACTGACAGATAAGTAGTATGTCATTCATAATGATAAACGTGTGTACCTACCTACTTTTGAGTACCCCTACTCTTATATGATGAGGAGGTGTCCTCATCATACCATGCTTATATCTCGCAAATAATTTTATTTGGACTTTATAGTATTAGGTTTAGTGTTTTCGGGAAGTTACAGTATTTACACTTTGTCTGTGACTCCTCCTTACCAGCCTTATTGGAAAATTTATTTAGAGCTCTGTTGCTTTTTCGTTATTTAAAAATAAAAGGACAGCGCAGTATTGGAATTGGAGCTCACTTCGCTAAGGTGTTGTGTTTTCAATCAATAGATTATGTACAATTTAAGTATATTAATAAGTTTAAGCTATAATGAAATCCTATTAGGAGCCTTAACTTTGATTATGTTTTGCTTAAACCTAATGGCACAGAATAGGGAATAGTACTTACATACGGAACTTGCACTCCGACGTTAGCATATTCTTTTATTTACAGAGAACATAATTTGAACGTTAGGGTTGTCAGGAAAGTACCAGCATAATTTGACCAATAATTATGACGTTAATGCCTCAATATCAACTCTATGGTCAATGCCGTATCACGAACAAGAGACAACACTTACTAACTTACAACTTCAAGTTGTCACTGATGTCACGTATTTTTTGCGATTGTTAGGTGGGTGACATAGGCCTGCTAATGGTATCACGGGAGGAGGAGTTAAGCACACACAAAAATCACCTCTTTATCTTCAAAGTGGTAGACAGAGGCCTGTCATTTTGTTAGATATAATTTGTAAGATAATAAAATGAGAAAAACAGTGCGTAGTAATGAAAAGAAAAATGTATTTCGCAAAGTTTTTTCTGTTACCTATTTGTTAATTGCTGTAAAATATTTTAAATAAGGTGTGAAATAAAAAGTAATTGATGCCAAATACCACTTAAAAACGTTGTAATTAGCAGACATAAACCGTCTGATGTGTACAATGGCTCGTTTGTGTCGAAGCGTAAACTGCACAGTGTGTGAATCAAAGGCGCCTGCGCATCTATCGGTAGGTCGTTAATCGCCAGTTAAATGGGACCACCCGCACTTAAGTGCAACGTGCACATAACACCGATGATTGATGATTGATTTTGTGAAAGTCTTACAATGTTTGTTTGTATTAATGTCATAAAAGATTTTAATGCTAGTATTAATACTAGATTTATGACGATTGCGAATGCGTATTCAAGAGGAAGGACTTACCTTTGTAGTAGCACTGGGAGTCTATCGTGAAAATTAAAATTAGAACACTTAAGTTTCATATAGCATTTCATATAGCATAGAAGCTTTGTCGAAATACCGTTAATCTAGGTACTTTAAAATTGGAGTATATTTTAGTAGTGTCACATTAGATTAGATTAGAATAATTTTTGTACACCGATTAAAATCATAGGATACATCAAATACAGGATGTACAAAGGAAGGTATTATAGCTAAAAGCAATATCTTACAGGTAACAGGTATTTAAAGAGACATGCGTTGAGGTGGGTAAAATATTGGTGCCAAATATCTATAACAACTAAATTTTAATAAATAAATACAAAAGTCATTACTACACATGCTCTGGAGGTCAACATCTCTTGCCTCTCCAATTTTCATTTTTCCTTTTATTTCGCATCATTAATTTTTTCCATTATTAGAGATTTAAGAGAGATAGAAGAAGCCACCTCAAACCTGCAGTTCTCATGTAGGCCTAGTACAGCTTCGACGACGTCTGAGTCTATTGGAATAACCTATAAAATAAAATGTTTTAATTTTGGTACATGATCAGGTTTTTAAAAATATTTAGTAACTAGAAATAATCAATATCTAGTTAAATTCTATATCCTGTGCTCGCACGGATATTTCCCAACCGTGTCCATCCTTAATAATGATATTTAGAATATAGGTCGTTATGGCAATACGACAGACGGAAATGTTCGTCATTCACTGGGTTTACGCAACGCAAACAATGTTACGTGTTAATAGTGTGGTTTTCAGGGAAGTGGGTAAGAGTCTGAGTAAACTTGTTAAGTACTAGCTGATGTATAGGTACCACTCCACCTGCATAGATTAGCTTATACATGGGGCACACTAAAAGTTTTGCATTTCTAGCTAATCGGAACTATTTGAATTTCGAATGTTATATATTTTTTTAAAGTTGCAACCTTCTTAGTAATAAAAAAAAACAATTGGCGGGAAATAATTTGTCAATTGTTTTTTATCACACATCAAAGTTCTACGTATGCAACGAAAATGGAATTAAGTCGAAAAGATTTTAGAGCGATGATTTTTTATGATTTTAAAAGTTCTCTCTCTCCGCAAGTCTGTGCCGCTCGTCTTCAAAATGCTTTTGGGAGAGAAGCACCTTGTTTGAGCACCGTGAAGCGATGGTTTGTTGAATTTGAAAGAGGTTCTTTACATGACGAATTTCGTGAAGGGCGGCCTTCAACTGCCGTCAACGAAAATAATGTGGCTACTGTTAAGCGGTTAATTGAAGAAAACCCGCGGATTACCTATGAGACAATTCGAGGACTATTGGGGATTGGTATGAGTCAAATCCAGAAAATTTTACACGAAGAATTGAAAGTTCGGAAACTTTTTTTCGTTGGATCCCTCATGAACTGACAGCGGAGCAGAAGCGGGCTCGCGTGGAATGGTGCTCACAGATGTTACTGAAGTACGACTACGGACATTCTAATGCTGTTTATGAGATGGTCACAGGAGACGAAACGTGAATTTATTGTTTTGGACCCGAAAAAAAACAGCAATCTTGTGAATGGGTGTTTGAAAATGAGAACAAGCCAACAAAAGTGAGGCAGGCGAGAAACGTTGGTAAAAAAATGATCGCGTTTTTTTTCTCAGCTACGGGTACCATCTGTACAATTCCACTTGAAGATTAAAAGAGTGTTAATGCTGAGTGGTATTCTACCATTTGTTTAGCCAGGGTGTTAGAAAAATTTCGCGAAAGATGACCCTAAAACCGCGTTCTCCTACATCATGGCAACGCTTCTTCACACACGGCCAACAAAACAAAGTCATTTTTGGCTTCTGAAAAAGTACAACTCGTCACCCATCCTGCGCATAGCCCCGACCTAGCACCCTGTGATTTCTGTATTTTCCCCAAAATCAAAGATTTGATGAGAGGTTTTACTTTTACCAACTCCGAAGTGGCAGTGATAGCGTTCAATCAGCACGTAGAAAACATGCCTTCAGATCTGTGGCCCTCCTGTTTTAAAAAATGGTTCGATCGCATGAAACAATGTTTAATATGTAAAGGAGAGTATTTTGAAAAGCAATAAACATAATATTTTGGTTTTAAAATGTTGTTTTTTTAAGTTACGCAAAACTTATAGTGTGACCCACGTATACGATACTTTTTTTGATGAAACAAAAACGTTATGTTGTCCTGCAGGATAAGTATGGCATCAGGAGAGTTTGTTGATAGTTAATGATATCGCAGTCAATGTCGATTCAACAACATCATAATCTTCATAATCTCAGCCTACTTATACCACGCTGGCCAGACGGGTTGGTATAGTGTTTTATGTCGAGTTTTCCTTATAACCATATCCAAATATAAAACATTTGTGAATCGCACAAATATATGATTTGACCCGGGAATCGAACCAAGGACCTCAGGGGTAGCAGTCGCATACACATACTACGCCACCGAGGCAGTCAATGTCGATTACGTGATCTAATTACCACATTTCTGGAAAGTTCCACCTATATCATTGGTCATCTACGAACTTTTCCGAGCGCTATGGTAAGTGAACTGATTTCAGCTTAATCTCTGTCCCGTACACACAGTTGGCACAGACAGAAAATAATTAAAAACACGAATTATTTTTTGTCACTCACACAACTTTTCTATAGATTCCTAATATTTTATTAATAGTAAAGATAAGTTAACACTTCGGGGATAAACGTGAGAGTTGTATGCAGTTTACACAAAGATTTTAAATCTGGAACTAAAAGCTGCAATATTTCAGTTGATTGAGGTTATCAGGTTATCTATGATTGAGACCAATTTATGCAAATTCCCAACTCGATTTTCATCTTTTCAACAAATGTTTTTATCGATTGTAATACATTTCAGATGTTCCAGAACATTATGATTCAGTTATCGAGTTATTTCTTTGTCCCCATTGTGATTATTTCTGATGGCAGGTAGGTATGTAACAGCGTCTGACTCACGGTATATTTTGGTACATTTGTCGTCTTAGGTGAGAATGCTTGCGTCCTGTCCGTTTGTCTTTGTTTGGATGAATTAGAAGTTCTTTTGTACGGTAATGTAAAAGGAGTTCGTCATTTGCGCGTTTCGAATAGTTGGCTGGGTTATTTGTGTACACCTTGGTTTAGTTAAGGAGCTTTTGATGGTGATCTAAATAATATAAATCAGAGGTTTAGTTTATACTTAGTGAGAGTTAAATAGTAAACGAGTAAAGAACAAAAAAATCTTTCTGATTTAATAATTTGGCCTGAAAAAAACATCGTAGGTAGGTATACTAGGGGAATGCGAAAAATATTTTGATATAAGTACGCTTTTTCCAAACTGCTTGAAATGCGAGTGTAAAAGCTCCTTCCAGAGAGAAACATGTAACATAATGTGCGTATTAATTATTAATAGAACTAATATTTTTAAAATGCGTTGATACTTGTTATTGCAGAAACATGGTTTAAATCTAATTGCAAGATGTCTTCCTGTCATTCTTGTTAGACACAGTTCCTTACTACCAAAAATTATTTACATTATACCCACTAATAACAACTTTAAATACAATGCTGCATTTATTTTCACGATCTAATCCATTTACTGTGTATGTACTGTAATGGACGTTGAAATGAAAATTAATATCGTTTTAAATTTATAATGTTGTTTTAAATTAGTTTAAATTTTTCGCACATCTGTCTGTCACTTCACGTGAGATGATAGTTAGCATTCCGGAGTTTGTTTACAGAATCGATGGAATATAAAATAGACGTATCTACATAAATTTTATATAATCGTCAGTTGTGGTGAATATCTAACTACTAATTGCGTCCACATCAGCTAAACTGCGTCCACATCATAAACAAACTCCAACGAGTTTCAATAGCCGTTATTAAGGAAATCTGGGCACTGGTAATCCATCAGAATCGAAAAGGAAAAGAATCGGGACTCATCAGAACTAAAACGAAACGAACATTAAACATGGAACAGTTATTTATCGTGTCTGCCAAATATCTACACTCTATTAAGTACTTGAAGGTATGTACACAGACGCTGTGTCAGAAGAAAAGTTAATCTACACTGAATTGACTGGAAATTTCACGTGAATAATTATCACTAGGCAAATAGCTGTAAGTAAGTATTAAAAGTCTGCGAGGAACGGCTCTATTTCTCTGAGTGGCATAAGAGTGAGATTGTTGCCTTTTCGAGGAATACTTACTAGATAGCTATTTGTTTACCTCGACTGTTATACCATGAAGTCAGAAATAAATAAATTTCGAGAATTTTAGAAGTTTTTTTTTTTCTGGTAACCGATTCTCACGGAAACTTTAATCTGCCCAGCCTGTCAAACAATCTTACATTGCAATTTTATTATATTTACTGAAGACTTTAAAGATTATCATGTATTAGCACCACATAGTTAACATCATATTTATATCATTTCGTCTCAAGAATTAATAGTCAAAACATATTAAAGTCCACGCCAACTGCACAATTCTTCAAAATACTCGTTATACTCAACCTTAAAACGATTATTGATAGTTCAGTTCTATTTGTTGACTGTTTAAGTTCCAGAATATCCTCATTCTGATGAAATTGTGAATCTGCAGTTAGAAGGCTGGAGCTTTATCAACTGTTCACAGAGGGACGAAGTTCTCGTAGAATTACTTAAAGTACCCAGATACGGCAATAGACTTTCCCCCAACTAATTAGGACCAAAAATAACTAGCAAAATGTGGTCGAAATTAACCCTTTTAATATATTAACGGAAAAGAGAACACTAATGAGTCCCTTGTAATTCGCATCTGCATGCTGTGCATCTATTGACTACTCAATGACAAGTTTAATCAACTATCTCGGATATACAACCGTTATTGGCCTATGTCATGAATATTTTCAATCATTAACCCCCATTAGTGTTGGTAAAGTATAAGTAGTGCAAACTCAATATGTGTCAATGTCATGTGTCATGTCAAACTGACGTTTGACATCGACTAGTCGGTGGTTAGTTTAACCATCGTGTAGTTGCTCCTTGAACTCTGAAGTGATCGATGCTGTTTGTTGATATACCTCGTCTCAAATAAATCTGTGTAAATCCTGTACAGAGTCTTTGTTATTCCACATAATCCTTCAGGTTATGGGCCCAGGTAATCGCGAAATTACAAAAATACGCGTATTTGCACGAAAAACGGGAAACCGGCAAACTTGTAATTCTAACCTATAATACGAACTTACAACGTGTTCCCGAAAATGGCGAGCTCTGCCACATTCCTGCCTGGATAATGGAACTGAATATTGTAATTTAAAATTTCAGAATGTTTTTAAGGAGTGCGGTATTATACACCAAACAACTGTGCCGCATTCACCACAGCAGAATGGAATCTCAGAACGTGCCAATAGAAGTATAATGGATAAGGCACGCTGTATGCTACAAGAAGCGGGTCTTGGACAGAGGTATTGGGCTGAAGCTGTGAACACAGCCGTCTATCTCAAGAACCGTTCACCCACTGTAGCAGTTAGAGGCTTCACCCCAGAAGAAAAGTGGGAAGAAAATATCACATTTACGTATATTTGGCTGCGTCACATATGCACATGTACACTGTCGGAATAAACTAGAACCTAAACCCAAGAAATATATACTGGTAGGGTATTGCGAGAGTACTAAAGCGTATAGGTTAGTGGATCCTGAAAAACCAAAAGATTGCATAAAGGCACGAGATGTCACTTTCTTAGAAGATAAATTTATTAAAAGAAATAATGTATCAGATGATGATAATTATAGTAGTGAGTTGTTCATACAACCTGTCTCACTGTTGTCTACAGAGGAAAATAGCTCTGATAAAATTCATTCTGATGATACAACTTCACGTCAGGATAATCAGACATTAAGTATATTACAGTAGATTATTCTGAAGAGTCAGGAGATAGTTATTATTCAGACCATTGTCTGAATAATAACTATCTCCTGACCTTCGATGTCTGGAATATAAGTTTCATCCGCAGCATTCTGCGGATGAAACTTATATTCCAGACATCGAAGAGGAGACATCAGGTTGTACCACTTCAGAGGCTGAAAGCTCAATGGAGGCTAATCTGGTAAAAGGTGTATCCCGCAGCAGTGACTTCGACGACCCACAGACTATACAGGAGGTGCTGAGTAGTCTTGAGGCAGATGGTTGGATGCAATAGATGAAAGATGAGTATAATTCTTTTATTGTCAACAAATGCTGGACCCTGAGTGACCGAGTTGATGGTCATGCCCCTGTAAAATGTTAATGGCTATTCAAGAGGAAACTGGGGGTCGATGGTGAACTTTTGAAATATAAGGCCAGACTAGTAGCTAAAGGTTTCACACAGCGGTACGTTATAGATTATCATGATACATTCTCACCAGTAGTGCGATATTCAAGCATACGAACGCTCCTAGCTATAGCTGGTGAATATTATATGAATATACAACATTTAGATGTAAAAACTGCTTTTCTCAATGGTGACCTTAATGAAGTGGTATATATGGAGCAACCTGAGGGTTTTGTCATTAAGGGCACTGAGAACAAAGTGTTCAAGCTAAACAAAGCTATATACGGATTGAAACAAGCAGCTAAATCTTGGTATGAAAAAATAAATAAGGTAAATACCTTATTTATTTTGTGATAAATTGAATTTTAAGAAATCTAGTTTAGAGGCCTGTGTTTATTATAAACGTAGTAATGATAAACTTATTATAATAGCCCTCTAGGTGGATGATATTTTGATTGTTTCAACACCTAATACATGTAAGGAAGTAAATGATATTAAAAGTAAACTTAAAATTGAATTTGAAATAACAGATTTAGGACCAGCCAAGCATGTCCTAGGAATGAGAATCTGTAAGTATGAAAACAGAATAACTTTAGATCAAACTAATTATATAGAAAAGCTACTCAAGAAGTTTCAAATGGAAGATTCTAAACCTGTATCAACCCCTATGGAAACTGGTATTAAACTTGAGAAGCCTAGCAAGAATGAAGAGGTTAAATTTGATTTTAGAAGCTTGATAGGGTCTTTGATGTATATAGCAGTTGGGTCACGTCCAGACATAACCCACGCAGTCAGCTATCTAAGTCAGTTTAATGACTCTCACAATGAAACACATTGGAAAGCAGCAAAGAGAGTACTTCGCTATCTCAAAGGTTCTAAAAACTTGTGTCTTAATTTCCATAAAAGTAATCTTAGTATTACAGGTTTTGCAGACGCAGACTGGGGAAGGAATGAAACAGATAGAAAATCTTATACAGGCTATGTGTTTCAGGTTGGTAGTTCAATAGTATCCTGGGAGAGTCGGAAGCAGAGGACTGTAGCCTTATCCAGCACAGAGGCTGAATAAATGTGTCTCTCTGATGCATGTAAGGAGGCTCTGTTTCTTCGCAATTTTTTACATGAAATTTTGGGCTCTATGTGTAAGGTTACAATTTATAATGATAATCAGTCCGCTCAAATGTTATGTAAAAATACCATGTTTCATGCTAGAACCAAACACATTGACATTCGTCATCATTTTATTAGGGAACATATATGTAATGGCTCTATTGATATTAAGTATTTATGTACACAAGAGATGTTAGCAGATTTGTTAACTAAACCTTTAACAGGTGAAATACATAAAAGATATGTATTGCAAATGTATAATTTCTAATATGTATGTTAAGTTATGAAGTTAACAATAAGTCTAGTTTTGTATAACTTATAGGTTTATTTTGTTACAAATACATGTTGAGTTTAAGGGCCAGTGTTGGTAAAGTATACGTAGTGTAAACTCAATATGTGTCAATGTCATGTGTCATGTCAAACTGACGTTTGACATCGACTAGTCGGTGGTTAGTTTAACCATCGTGTAGTTGCTCCTTGAACTCTGAAGTGATCGATGCTGTTTGTTGATATACCTCGTCTCAAATAAATCTGTGTAAATCCTGTACAGAGTCTTTGTTATTCCACATAATCCTTCAATTAGTCACACCTGGGTTGAAAATACCCAGTTTTTGTGTACCTTGTGCGAAAGGAGACGCGAGTGCCAGCGGGTTAAAATGGAACTGATTTTTTCAACAATGCCTGAAAGCAGTACCTACTTTACACGTACGTGCATAACAACTGCACATAAAGAATATTTGGCGCTACGCTAAAGATCAAAGGCGGGTGTACGTGTGGGGCGTGGCTAATCACATCCCGCTCGTTCACTCTATCCGGCTGTTTCTCGAATTATTTTTAGTGGACAGGTAACAAGAATGCCCCTTTGAAATGCAACACTTCCGCTCGTAACCTCGCCTTTAAGAGGCAAAGACTTGGTGCAATATGAATTCGGTTGATACCTAAAACATAAAGTCTTCATAGAGTATCTTTAATTTCGTTGCGTTTATTCTGGACAGTCAAAATAATCACAAATGGGTAGTATAGACTTTTCTTTCTAAATGGTATCTATCATTAACTGCGACTTTTTAAAATAAATTTGATGGTAAAATCGCTCACACTCGCGAATCGAAAGAAATATGAGGCTAAAATTTAATTTGAAATTTGAGCCTCATATTTCTTTCCCAAATTGAAAACTCAACCATTAAAATAGTGTCAAGAGTTTTATTGTGTAGCTGCAGCAAAAACGACGTATTTTAATAAAACAGGTAGCGTTCTTAAACGATACAAATGATGCCTTGTCACGTCTGTTACCAAAATAATCTATGACTGACATTCTATAAATACCGTCAGTAACGGACATCAATATTTTATACATTTTACACTAATGTTAGTGTTCACCGGTCCGCCACTCACCACGTGTTCGGTTCAATCACGCCCCGACGTTTAGAACCAGCCACGGAATATAAAACAGGTAAAATACGACGAACATTGCAATAATAATAAATTATTGAATTAGTTATGAATGAAACTCCAGTTTAATGATAACTATTTAAACATTTACTAGAATATCCAAGTTGTTATAACATGATATAGGTCATTATTTTGAATGGATTATTAGAAAGATATATTGGTTGTTCATAAGACTGTTTGTGGAACAATAAGAGCTAAAAAAATCAAAGAATAATCAAATTAAATAATTATAAGGTCACAGAGGACTCTTATGCAAGTAATTAAGTTTGATTGTACATGTGGGTACCTACATAACACTGCTAAATTCGCAAAGCAACAGGTAGAGCCTGTGAGGTAAGTGCTAAGAAACCCTTTGAATATCTCTAGGATCAAGTCATACTCATGAAGATACCTGCTGACATATAGATCAGGCTCTGGCAAGAACACTCAAAGCCCCTGGAAATAGCTCTTCGCCTCCGTATGAGCAACGTTGACTGTCGAAAAGTGGATGTTTTGAACGCCTCTCTACCCTTCGGGGACAGAGACGTGATTTAGTGTGCGCCAGTAATGTACACATAATTTTACTAGATTTATTTTATTAGAATTTTTCTAATGATTGTAAAGTTAAAGTATAATATACCTACTATGCCTTAATAGCGGGACTTATACAATACACCTACTTCTAACATCTTACCAGTAATCTACTATATAAGTAGTAAATATATAGTTAAAATATATATGTATATATATATATATATATATATATATATATATATATATATATATATATATATATAATATATATATAAAATAAATAAATGTATCCTTAGAAATCAACAAAATTACCTAAATCAGTATCTTATTTACATGTTCTCGATCACTCCGAGCATCAATACTAAACAATAATATAAATCAGATCCTTAAAATTCCCGCTTTACGTCCCGTAGGGAGGACTTTTGAGGGGGAAAGGAAAATAATGAGCGCTCCACAGCTCTTAAATCTTGAGGAGCATCTAGTTTTAATGGCATTTAAATTAGCTTTTTATTTGTTTGAGGTTAGAGAGGTTGCGTAGTGGTTGTGTTAGTGCTGCTGCCGACTCGTATTTGATGACTTTTCGGCTACGGAATTTTGTTTTTGTTCTGATGGTACCTTCCTACTTAGCTAAAAATGCAGAATGTAACGACAAAACATTTACATATATAGTTTTATAGTCAATAAAACTATATATGTAAATGTTCTCTTGTGTACAGCCAGCAAAATCAAATTGCATAAAGTAAGAATGCTAATGATGGCAGTTTAATATTTTTGCAAATTTGATTCGTCTTCTGATATACCTGATTGTTTGGTTTGTTTCCGTGAAAATTACATTAACAGAGAGTTCTAGAAGCGACGAACAAAAGATGATTTTGTGTGTCTAATTATAACTACTCATTGTCTTTACCTGGGTGGTCAAGTTAACTCGTAGTCGTTAAGATATTGCAGTGTTCGGAAGGATTAATCTTTAAACTCCTGACCGGTTTCGCCCAGTATATGGCATCATCAGAGGTATAGATGAAGATGAATTTAAGTTGATTATCTCAAGAATACTAAGTAGAAAGTGATATGTGGTGAACGTGAATAGGCACCTCTCATGATGTATTCACTTTCACCACATAAGGGGCATCCATATATTGGGCGAAACCAGTCCGGAGTTTAAAGAATAAAAAATATTGTGGAATGTACAAGTGAGTGTATTTAAAATGCACAAGTAAAATAAACTTTAAATTATACAAGACATCCTATTATTGTAACATAGCCTGTTGTAATTTTCTTCTTGGTTTATGAATCTCAATTTATGATAAGCGTAATACTAATAAAACAAACCTAGAGACCTGATCCAGAAATCCCAAAAACTTCCGTAATCAGTCCAAGGAGGTGTGTGCCGGGCACGAACGGAAATACGTTGCCCCTAGGCGTCACTTCCGGCGGATAAGTGGGCGACTCTGCCCCAATTTCCGGATTTCACATCACATAGATGGCGTGCATGATAATTTTTGTGCTATGTCGAAAACATGTTGGGACTCAGTGCTAACTCTGGTTTTGTTTACATTTGGCTTCTGTGTTACACGAACTAACGGAGCTAGAATTTTGGAGTTCCAAAGCTCTAGATGATTTAAGCTTAAGTCATTCACACCTACATAGAGAAGTTCAAGACTTTGATAGATAAAGTCAAAGTTATTGCAATACTTTTGTGTGCTGCCGTTATGAACGAATGAAATTATTGTGTTGCACTTTTTATTGAGATAAATTTAAATTCACAACAAAAAACTTATCGCCTCTCAATTTATAAGCATCAGATAAACATTTTTACAGCAAATACGAGTATTATTGTTTCCTGCAAAAAAGCCAATTGTTTAACAATACATACTAGTACTAGAAATAATTCAAAAATGTACATCAATAGTGTTACTATAATTATTCTTTAACATACATAGCATCACGCCTTTTTCCCCGAAGAGGTAGGCAGAGGTGTGCAAACACATCCACATCTCGCCAGCTATGTTAGGTCCCATGTAATAGGGGGCGAGCCTATTGCTATTTACCGGGCACAAGTTCCAGACTCTGGGATAATTATCTGGGTAAAATTCTAAAGAGAATTATACATTATCCACCAGACCCGGGAATCGAACCCGAGACCTCGAGCGTGGCAGTCCGTACATAGTACCATTGTGCCACCGAGGTAGTCCAATCCGACTAGGAAAGATCAGGTTAGAAGACTAAAAACGGGAGCACAGCTCCAACCTTCTGCAGTCTTCGTGATTTTTGTTAATACCTAGAAATGGTCTTAGATCAATTCGACTTGGATCATTGGATAGGTTAGGTGAGCTTAGAATTTTTAAATAAATAGCTATGCGGCATGAACTTAAATTACTGCTAAAATAATATATTTTCATGTATTATTTGGTGCGCAATCAGTATTTTTGCTTAGAAAAGGGATCTTTTAGTACAAAATGAAGTTTTTTTGGTTAACAGTTAAATACCTACTACCCTTTTTTAATAAACTACAATGACAGTTAGTGAATGACGTCACTGAGCGGCTGCGTGAGCGCAATGTTAGTGCGCTTTACTAGCAAGCTTTGATCTTTGACGTTTGGCGTCATAGACTAAACAACACCCTGCTAAGTTCTGAAAGATCATGCATGTTCTATGGTACAAGCATCTGTTTGTATTGGCTATGGATGTATTATTTGCCAAGGTTTAGATCCCAAATAGGTACGTTACGGAGTTTCGTACTTCGGGAAGGTCGATGGTAGTAAACTTGTCTTCAACCCCAAGACGGTAATTTGACCTATTCTTTATTAAAAATATTCAATTAGATATCTGAACTGAATGTGTAATAATCTATGCACGATGCGACGCTCTAGCTGCTGTCAACCTTGAACACGAAGCGCCAATTATCTTGGGAGTTTATTGTCTCGTTTGATTCCAGCTAATAACAGTACAGCGATATCCCTTTTATTGCTCCCAACAAGGTGGACTGTGGATACTAAAACCGTTCGTTTTATTGTGGATTTATTCTAAGAATTAACGAAGTTTGAATTGCTACTGTTGAGTTTTATTAAAACTAGGTTTAGGAATCATATCATTGAAGATATGTATCTAAAGACATTGTAATGTCTCTATTGTCTTGCATGCGTCGAAGTATCTATTATTGATCAAGCAAGAAGGTACAGCGAGTGAAACGTTAATATTTCGCGACTGGACCATTTTATTTTTCTTAAGACCGTCTGTCTGTCTATGTGTGTAAGTTTCAGGCTAGAGGCAGAGAATAGGCAATAGTACTACTCGAGGCCACATTTTTTAACTAGTCTCCACAAAACTTGGCACCAGTGTTTCTGTTATAGTGATTTTTTTGATTCTAGCCAAGTAATTTTTAAGTTTGCAATGTTTACTATTCGACCATTATGGAGGACCACTAGTAAATAACCCTACTTATTACCGAATTTATGATTTAGTCATAAAAAATACAACTCCTACATGACTTGCCTATCTATTATTAAGATATCTATTTTCGTCTCTAGGCGTTTTATTATAGGTATCACCTTTGACTAACTCTTAGTGGTAAAGCCTGTTGAAAGTAATTCTGCATTTTTCGTCTCCATTGCCTCTGAAATATAGTTTTTAATTTATCAACGCCTTTCTCCCTTACAAACAACCGCGGGGCTATTGTCGCACAGAGAGAAAAGGTAAAAACAAATCAACACACCGGAAAGTCCTCCTTTATATTTAAAACAAAAGGCACTAGGTGCACAATAGGCGGTGTCGCCTCAATCTGTCCGACTGTCAGTGTCACTTGTCATCTGTCATCTGTCAGTGCAGGCAGGTGTCAGCCGCCGCCGCTGATTGTGGCGACACCTCAGACCGCCCGCGGACACACCTGGGTGTTGTAAGCATTGGGAGTTAGGTATCAGATTTGTTTTTTAAAATGTGTAAAAATAGAAGGCGGAATCGCATTGTGTTGCGTTTATGTTTTAGCTGAGCCTTGCACGTATTTTAGGTTGAGAAATTAGATCAAGAAGTTTTTAATTTTCTAGTAGGTAAGTAGGAAATTACGAGAGTTATGACTAAAACGAATACTGCACTATTCTAACATACTCAGCAATATAAAGCAATAATAATTTACATCGTCTCAGTTATCGCATTTTTCACATAATTCCACAGAAGCACATTTAGCAAAATGAATATTGTAAAGTTAACCAGCCGTCTAGATCTGTCAGATTACCTGAAAATTATCACATATTATTAAAAGTAAACGAGTTAGAAGTATGTGCCAAAAAATGTTTGGCACTTCTGGAAACACATGTTTTCTTTTATTGCATTGAATAACGGTGAGGGCATAGCACATTTATACTGCAAAAATTACGTATGGGTACTTACCTAGGTATATACATAATAATATTATTTAAATTTCGGGTGCGTCGCACTTGTCCCATTTAGGTACTGTGTCCCAGTACGGGACAAGTGGAACCGACGGGACTGTCTCCTTTTGGCACTAAGTAAAAGAGGGCATAAAACCCTGGATTAAGTTTCAACTTTTATGAAATTCCTAGGAGTAAACATAACTTTACTACCTAGAGATAGTTTAAGAGTTCGTGTAGATATTTACATATTTTTTGCCTTAGGTAAATCAAGTCCCCTGTGTGCCATATTTTTTATCGCTGACTCCAATTTTGCCGGTAAATTGCAATCCGATAGGCAGGTTGCGCGGGGAGGCAATTAGGATACCATTACATCAGAATCTGAGATTATTTTATATCCAACATGTTGAAGGGGCTGCGTAGGTGGATAAAGTTGATACCTTAGTAGGTATGACGTCAGATTAAAAACAAATTGCTCTCAACGTACGTACACATTTTAGGTGCATTATACCTAAGTAGGTATTTCAGGAAAAGGATTTAAACAGGAACACATTACCAGAACAAAAAGTAGCCCTATTTTACTTCTGAATATAATCACGTTCTAGTAGTGCAAGAATTATGAAAATCCGTTCATTAGTTTCAGAGTTTATGGATTACAAATAAACAAATCTTTCTCCTTATAATAATAATAGTGTATATCGTATAATATAGCATGCCATAGGTAGTTTACATTTCAACAAACACAAACTACCTAATAATAAGCCGAAAATGAACTAAATTTGAGATAAAACCGTCAATACATTATACCTGTAAACTTAACTCCATCATTTCAAAATAGATGGGACTTTAACACAAATTTATAGATAAATATATGGCAACTACGATTCTTAAAAGAAATGACAAGATATCCAAAAGGTGCCAAGTCTAAAATTGTAAGACGTTTCCACTCCACGCCAAGGTATTCTGTCTGGGATACCTTTCAATGAGATGTCTTTTGTTTAGACGCATTTGCAAATGGCGCTACGACGTCGTAGTGATGTTGTAGACGATAGTGTAATATTTTGTCAATGTTTAAAGTAATGAGAACGTTCATAAAAATATCTCATAGGTTGACTATTTTCAACACAATTAGAAACAGTTATACCTGATAAACGGCTGGTTTCTAAATTGAGAATATTTGAAGTTAAGTATCCGTTGAGCACGTTAAATGGCAAAATTTGTTCCTGATTTTGAAATTTGGCGTACTCAATAGATGCTCAACTTCAAATTATCAGTTCAGAAACCAGCCGTAAGTGAGAGTTTGACACAGACACACCCATCTGTTATTCTCATCACAGAAAATATTCCAATGCTTTATCAGTCGGTTTTTGGAACGAAGTTGCGAAAGGGGGCTAGACGGAAAAAATTACAACCAAAAGTTCAGAACGACACTTTTTGCTATAGTTTAAGCCGTGCGGCGTGCGCGTGTTTCTCTGTCTGTCTATATACTCGTATATATATATACAGGCTGAATTTTTGAAAAGGGCTTGGCAGGCCAAATCTGAAACTATAAGGAATAGCGAAAAATGCTCAAAGGAGTCACGAGCCCGATTTTGATGAAACTTAAAACCTCATCATTTGATTTTTGGAAAACCATAATCCTAGCTGGGAATCAAACCCGTTGATTTTGAAAAAAAAACACACTTTATTATTACACCATACGATAGTGTCGCTGTTAAGGATCAAATTCTGCGAAGAATATACGGCAAATTGAAGGAAAACTTAGAATTTTCATAAAATTCATATTTTATGTCAATTTTGAGTCAATTTTGTTCGTAATCACAGAACTGACTATTTCGTCTTCTAAATGATGATCGTGGGCAGGTAACATTTGAAAGTAGAACATAATGTTGTATCTCGCGTATGGAATTAGTAAGTAGTACCGTAATCTCGCGTTTAATACACTGTAAGAAACAAGCTGGCAAGTACATGTCTGTCTCTTATCACACTGAGCGGTGGTAGCGCGCGCGCCTCTGCCCAGTGTGATAAGAGACACAAGAAATATGAATTTTATTAAAATTCTAAGTTTACCTTAAATTGCCGTATATCATTACTTCCAAGCCCTTTTCAAAAATTCACCCTTTCATACATATATAATATTGATTTTTTTTTGTATTATTTTTAATAATAAAGAAAAAATATTAAAAAAAATAAAGGAACTTCGTTCCATCCGGGTGTCCCCTGACACCACTCAAGTTTTTTGAATTAAGAATTTATAGTTAAGTATCAGTTAAGCACGTCAAATGTCAAAATTTTATTTAGAGTTGACGAGCTGAGGTTCGAATTAAGCAACATAAAATGTAATAATGAAATATTTTATTATAAAATTAATTCTTATGGAAGACACCGTACCGGTTGGCCTAGACGAGTTAGGGTAGGCTTTAGCAGTGGGACAGCGGCAGCTCAGTTTAATGAAAAAAAAGAGACTAATTAAGTACCTATATGTTTTATTTTTTTAAGGAAATGTTTTCATTGCGTGTCCCGTCACTAGTGGTCACTAATGAGCATCGCTCTCTGTGCAGGTGAGACGTCCACACATCATTACACGTCGTTACAGTCCGGATTTCCGCCACGCTTCGTTTTAAACACCGTGTAATATGTTGCTAGATATTATGCTAAGAAACAAATACATAAAAATATATTTTATACATATATAGTTGATGGTTTCGATTGTCGGCACTTGGTGAAACTTATAGTAATGAAAAAAATGTTGTTCACTTTACATATTTATTAAACAAGTATTTTACTACACTGTCTAACATATCTTATAAACTACAAACTCACTATCATACACGTAGGAAGACTGTCCTACATAATTTCATTATTACCTACACTTTATGTAGCGTAGACGGTAATGAATACGCCTGCGGGAGTGCAGTCTTGTATGATCATCAATTCATCGTCGTCCTTCCATCTTTCTTTTTAGGGTTACGTACCCAAAGGGTTAAACGGGAACCCTATGACTGAAACTTCGCAGTTAGTCCGTATGTCCGTCAGTCCTTGCGCTGTATCTCGTGAACCGTGATACTCGTAGTTACAAAGTTGAAATTTTATTTCTGTTGCTTCTAAAACAAAAAATACTAAAAAACAGAATAAAATAAATATTTAAGGGGGCTCCCATACAACAAACGTGATTTTATTCTTTTTGGTACGGAACCCATCCGGTCCGACTCACACTTGACTGGTTTTTTGTCTAGATATAAGGATTTGTATGGAAATGGTATTTTTGATTCCACTCTAGGCTGTTAATTTCCTACATTTGTTATGTGGAGTACACATGTTTAGGAACACAATTTGGATCTAAACCTTGTAATATGTATTTTATAGATTTTTGTATCGTTTTCTGTCCTAGCGGGGGTCGCCACGACATGGACCTATTCCTCCTCCACACATCCCTGTCAGACGTCCTCTCCTGAGTCACTCTCTTCCTTATTACTCTTTCACGCACTCGGCATGTCATCCATCTGCATGCACATTGCACCTTTCTAACCATAGGTATTTGTTTCATAGAATCAAAGAATCAATTTAATTTATTCAGTTTAGGCACATAAAGAGCACATATAAATGTCAAAATTTTACAATTTTGTCAAGTAATATTATAAAAATACTAAATTAAGTACATAAATAACTATTAGAAAATGATTCTTTCGCTGGTTCGGTAAGTTGGTTCTCCTGAGAAGAGACCAGCAAGAAACTCAGGTAGATTATCCTTTTCTTTTTTAATATTGTTTTGTTTACATTGTTACAATTAGTTTATATTGTATTATACGAGTGGCCAACAACAGAAGATTAGGGTGATGATGCATTTTTATCATTAAGATATTCGTCTACATTATAGTAGCCTTTCATCATCAAACATTTTTTAACTACTATTTTAAACTTATTAAGAGGTATGTCAACCAAATCCTGAGGAATTTTATTATACATTTTTATACATTTGCCTACAAACGAATTACCAAATTTATGAAGTCTAATTTTTGTCATTGCCAGTTTATTTTTATTTCTTGTATTAAAATTATGGTTATCGGAATTTTTTTTGAAGAGATCTATGTTCTTCCGTACATATAAGATGTTGTTGTAAACATATTGAGAAGGAACTGTTAAAATATTAATTTCTTTAAATAGTTCTTTCAGCGAGTCACGGGGTCTGAGTCTATAGATTGCTCGTATAGCTCGTTTCTGTAATATGAATATTGTCTCAACATCGGCAGCTGAGCCCCACAGCAGCAGACCATATGACATAACGCTATGAAAGTAGCTAAAATAAACTACTCGTGCCGTTTTTTCGGCAGCTGAGCTAAGTCTTCCTGCCAAGGCTGTGATATGAGGACCCCATTGTAGTTTACTATCTAGAGTTATCCCAAGAAAAACTGTTGTATTGACTATTTGAACCAATTCATCATTCATAGTAATATGAGTATCCACCTGTCTAACATTGGGCATAGTAAATTTTACACATTTTGTTTTCTTCGCGTTGAGCAGCAAGTTGTTACTTGTGAACCAATGCAATATTTTCGAAAGGGTATTATTTACATCGTCAAGTGCTACTTTTTGTCTATCACTTGTGTCATCAGCAAATAATACTATTTCACAAAGATTTTTAGTGAAATAAGGAAGATCGTTTACGTATATTAAGAATAAAAGGTATCCTAATATCGAGCCCTGGGGTACTCCCATGACTAATGAGGCGCCAGAAGAGTCGGTGCCCTTAATGTTTACTTTTTGTACTCTACCAGTGAGGTAAGACTCAAGTAAGCCAAGTGAGCTGTTCGAAACACCATAATAACCTAGTTTTCCCTCTAAGTACTCATAATATTGTTGCTCTCAATTTTTCATTGGCGCCATTGTGAAATAGCATTCATTTCACAATGGCGGACTTAAAAATTTCCTGTACCTAGTTCATTAATATTCAATGTGGATACTATCATATTATATTACATTACAGTTAAATGACACAACCCACAATCTCTAAACTCTACTTTTAAAAATTATCAAACCACCATTTTGAAAAGCTGTTTCATTTTTATTTTGTCTCCATTTCTAATAAAAACAACAAAATGTATTCTGCCTACACAGGTGTGACTCCGCCTTCAATCGATGGTACAGGTGTACCGGTCTGCGATTGGTTGAGACACTACTAGAGACAGGTGTGTTTTATACTGACCAATCAGGAGGCGGCATTTCTCAGGTAAGCGTTTAGGAGGTCCTTACCTGTTTTGTATGATAAGAGACCTATGTTTGCTGTGCTGTAGTTGGACACCCTCAGGTTTATTACTGTATGTGGATTGGTGGATGGACCATAGTCTATACCAGTATATTATTGAGCGGAGCGAAGCGAAGCTCTATCTTAGACGACAAGTGTAAATCGTTTGTGTGCCAACTCCTCCGAAACGGCTTGACCGATTTTGACCAAAGTTGGCATGCTGGTCGACATCATACCCGGGAGTGCATATCTCTGAAATCATGAAAATAGAGCATAAAAAAGTTAAGAAAATTTGCTCCGCTCAACATTTGCAATTAGTAGTATGCATTGCATACCTAGTCTAATATTATAAAAAGAAAAGCTTTGTTTATCTAATCGCTGAAACTAATGAACTGGTATTAAAAATTCTTACCTATGCAATTAGAAGAAAAAAAAATTCAATACCTAATTATGGCTATGGGTGAAAATAACCTTTACAGTAAGGTATATAACTTTTAAAAAAAATCCGACCAATGTACATTTCTGGACGTCCTGGGTATGCCCTCGCAAGTACAACCCCAGGGTGTACAGGGAACACAGTACTTGAATGTCATGTCTGCGTCATCTCTAGGTTAAGTGGAAGGAAAATGCGTAATAAATTAAAAAAAAAATCTTATTAATAATTCATTCGAAATGATCATTCAGTATCGAGGGAATTTAAAAATGTAAATGATTTTAATTAACAATCATTATAAAAACTTATTACTTACAAAAAAACTCCTAGACACAAACTTTACCTAGTTAATTGTATTATGCTTTTTTGTTATTAATGAAATCGAAATAAAAATTAAGTAATGTTAAGATTAGTAATTAGAATGCAAAGAGAGTAATCCCGTGGACAAAAATACTAGTCTAAAAAAAATTTGTAAATTAAAAAAGAAAGGCAAAAAGATATTTTACCCCTGGTGGGACTCGAACCCACAATCCCCGGCTTAGGAGGCCGATGCCTTATCCATTAGGCCACAGGGGCTATAGAGCATCAGTTTAAATAAGGTAATTACACTTAACTGATTGGTCCAGGTACATATACCTAAATTATTCAAGTCTGGTTCTTTTAACCCCTGATGAAAAATGAGGGGTCATTATAATTAAGTTTATCCTTAGTATCTGCTGTCGTCCTCGATGAAGTACCTAGGGATCGTACTTGATAGCCGATGGAACTTCGGACCACATTTCCGAAGTTTGGTCCCCAAGGTGACGCAGGCATCGGTCGCGCTTTCGCGACTGATGCCCAACCTAAAGGGACCCAACGCCTCCTGCAGGAGACTGTACCTGGGGATCGTGCGGAGTATGGCCCTATACGGGGCTCCCGTATGGGCGGATAGGTTGGCGGTCAAGGGGAACGTGACTCTGTTAAACAGACCACTTAGAACCTTGGCCGTCAGAACCGTACGGGGGTACCGCACGATCTCCGGAGAGGCTGCATGTCTCCTAGCCGGGACCCCTCCATGGGACCTGGAAGCGAGAGCCCTTGCGTCATTGTTCCAATGGCGCAAGGAGGCGCTGGAGCGGGACCACAGGCCTGCGTCTCGAGAAATCGAGGACCAGCGGTCCCAACTCCGCCAGGATCTCATGGAGTCATGGAGGGTGCGACTTGAGCAACCCAAGGGGGGTGCCATCTTCATCGCGGCGGTGAGACCGATCATGGACGATTGGCTGCAGAGGCAGCATGGTGACCTCACGTACCGTGCGACGCAGATGGTTGCCGGGCATGGATGCTTCGGTAGCTATCTGTTTCGCATGCATCGTGAGGTCACACCCCGGTGTCAACACTGCGAGGTTTCCGACGACGACACCGCACTCCACACGTTGGTGGAGTGCTCAGCGTGGGCGAGTCAGCGCCGGGACCTCGTAGTGGGTCTGGGCGTGGATACCCTCTCGCTGGGGACCATGCTTCAAGCCATGGTATCCAGCGGGAGTAGGTGGAACGCGGCCGTGTCCTTCTGCGAGCAAGTCATGCTCGCGAAGGAGGCGGCCGGGAGGGAGAGGGAGCGTACCCTCCCCGCCGAGTTCCGTAGTCGGCGGCCAGGCCGCCCCAGACTACGCGACTACGCCCAAGACTATCGTCCTCCATGATCGGGGCCTGAGGACGGCGGGATCGCCACCCACCGTCCTTACAGAAGCAGGCTAGAAGGGTTGCGTGCTGCGGGGCCTTTGCCCCATAGCACGCAACCAGATTCACTCACTGACGCGGGATAAAACCCGACCCCAATGACGCGGGATTCTCGTCCCGACCAAACACCCGCAGAGACCACAGGGGTGGTCAAAGTCCGCCGGGCGCCACTGGACATACCCTCTGCTAGTAACCAGGGACGCCCGGCAACGGACGTTAGAGCGGCCGCGGCCTTGGGCCGCGGAATTAAAAAAAAAAAAAAAAAAAGTATCTGCTGTCGTTCTGTGTCTATTTCATATCAGCCAAACGGACGGGCCAATTTTGATGCAGATTTTTTGTTCGGAAACCGATGTGGTTGAAATAGTTCTTAAGAATTTGAAGATTATCAGCTCAATTCCTATGCGATGAAGAGATCTCACTAAAATCTAAAGGTCCACTTGATCTGTTGTTACTTTGGTGGTATTCTTAAAAGCATTTCTTTTGTTTCGATATTCTAATGCTTTTAATCTATACTTATTTACAAGAAGGTTGTAGAAATATGGTGCCGGGTTCTTTCTGTCTTTGAACCTCGTTGGCCTGGCATCTCTTCTATCTCCTCTAAGCCCTTCAATACATGGGAGATTTGAACTAACAATAACAGCAAATATAAATGAAATGCAATCGCCGTCACATACCGAAAAAAAGAAAGGGAGCTAAGAATTCATTTAATTTGCTTATAATAGGCAGACAATTCGATTCACCCCTGCAAGGTGAACACGTGTCAATCAAAGCGTAACCCTCGCCCCTACCGAAGCACATTTAACAGTCAGGCAATTGAGTTCGAATCACCAGGAGTACGAATTTATATGATAATGATAGAATTCTCCAGGGTTTTTGAGTAACCAATCTTGACAAGTAATTGGTAAAATTAGGTAGCTTTACCTTCTAAGAAAAATGGATAATTGTGTGGGCTAATGACACATACCATTTTGTGGTGTCGTAGTTGTCAGTATCTTGCTAGATACGTTTTGTGTGTACAATCAATATAATTACGGCTGTTTCCTATCGCCAGAATAGGAAAAGAGCCGTAAGTTTTTATTGTCAGATACTTTTCTCACAGTCTACCTTCTTCTACTACTTCCTCAACCTTGCGAATCTGGCATTAAATGTAGAATCGTTGAATTTAAAAAGTAGGTAATATGAGCTGCATCATTATATTAAAGATGCAATAACTTATTGCTTCCCGACATTTCGGTTGAATTTAGCGTTTTTCTGAGGTGTTTAATGAGGCCACATTTTCTGAGGTGTTTAATGAGGCCACATTTTCTGAGGTGTTTAATGAGGCCACATTTTCTGAGGTGTTTAATGAGGCCACATTTTCTGAGGTGTTTAATGAGGCCACATTTTCTGAGGTGTTTGATGAGGCCACATTTTCTGAGGTGTTTAATGAGGCCACATTTTCTGAGGTGTTAAATGAGGTCACATTTTCTGAGGTGTTTAAAGAGGCCACATTTTCTGAGGTGTTAAATGAGGTCACATTTTCTGAGGTGTTTAAAGAGGCCACATTTTCTGAGGTGTTTAATGAGGCCACATTTTGTCAGTTACCTACTTTAATAGTCCGACGTATTTAAAGGGGCAGCCTATTGACGTTTTCGGACACCTTGAGTATATTTGCCCCATCCGTCAGTCAGAAGAGAGTCAGGTGACTTGGGGTCCTAAGTCTTCTGGCATTAGTCAAACTTAGTAGGTATAAGAAACCGTGTGAACAAACATTTTAATTATTTACACATGACCAATAATTAAAAGCGAAATAACGAAACAAGATATCGGCTGTCGACAATACAAACACAACACAATATTGTGAACATCGGAAATTAGTTCGTGCGGAAATGGTGCCAATGGCCTTGTAATAATTGACCTGAATACTACAGTATTACAACACAGTTTTATAATTTGACAAGGAGATGCCCACGACTTCGTTCGAAGTTTAGTTTTTGAAACATTTACATACATAGACAGAGAAAGAGAGGGAGATTCTCCGTCTTAAGAAAAAAAAAATTACGTAACTACGAGTATAAATCAAATCACTTCCATTTACAAAATGGTACACAGAGGCAGGATATTCGATACACACATTTGAGAAGTTATTTTCTTCATTCCATATTAATTAATTTAACATAGTAAAACTTTATGTTATGTTATAACCAAAATAATAACTAATAAGCAAAAAACATATTTGTCTGTCTCTCAAGTACAAATACATATTTTATATAAAACATTATTTACTTAGCTAATGTTTGTAACAGCGTAATATCTTACCCTCTGCTAGACACATTCAGTGACTAACATAGTCGTTTAAAACAGTAATCATGTCACAGTTAGGCTAATCAACCATAAGTTCTAATCAAACAAGCTACATAATGTTTGGCAGGTGTGTTCTAAACATGTGTAATATTCCACAACTTTTCAGGTGCACTCATCATTAACATTTCACTAGCGACTAGATAAATAATAGGAGTAATCACCTACAGTTAGGAGCAGAGCCAAGTCAACGTGATAATAATTCTCTTTATTTTAGTAGTTTTTAGGTGATTCTTTCTGGGTATAATGGCTGTGGAAATTATCTGGTGGAAAGGCTTATGGGTTCTTTAGTGGAATTGGTGATGTTTATCTGCATTATTTTTTCTTTGATTATGAATGCAGTAGGCAATAATTGCTTTATTATAATTTAACTGTACCTACTTATACATATCTATTTACGTCATGTTTCGTGTTAATTGCCGTAAAAAGTATGATAGACTAGTGGTCGCCCGCGACTTCGTCTGCGTGATTATTGTTCCCGTCGCCGTATCTTTATAAATTGTAGCCTATGTGTTATTCCGATGTATAAGCTATATTATTGTAAAGTTTCATCAAAATCCGTTCAGTAGTTTTTACGTGTAAGAGTAACAAACATCCATACATACAAACTTTCGCATTTATAATATTAGTAAGGATATATCATAACATAATCATGCATATATCCTCGAGTGGGTAAATTATGATTACCAATACATTTGCCAGTAGTTTTCCTAGTCTTAGTTCTTAGGTAATAGGAAAGCCAAAATTAAAAAAAAATCAGAACTGATGTTACATGTTATCTAAACTCTGCGGTAAAAGCAAATAGGTAGGATAAGCATATAGGTCCGTATCTAGTCAATATTTGTGTCAACACAGGACTTGAGTAAATAGGTCATACTAGCATAGCAGTAAGAACAACGCAAAGTATGTCTTTTCTCAACGTAGATTAATGTATATGTCACAACACTTTTAGGTATAAACCTGTACTTCTCAAATATATGTAAAACTTTCAGCAGTGTAACTCACATTTAAACAATGCCAAACATTTAGAGAGCTAGTGAAAAAATATCAAAACACGCAAAATTACCTGCAGTAAATCAGCCGCTGTGACAAGGACACGTCGTTCGATTTGTTGAGTAGCTTCGTTGAAAATTTTTCGTGAAAAGACAAGTCTGTTTCTATTTCTTAATAGTTGAATTGTGAAATTTTTTTAAATTAAAATCGTTTTACTGCAATTGTACTGCAGTCTTTACCGACGAGTGAAGAGAAATACCGTTAATAAGCGTTCTACATTTTGAAGTATTTGGTGACCACCGTCACTGATATAAGAATGCCTCTATTTAGCACCATAATTATATTATAAACCTACTTTTAATACAAGCAATTTGTGTGTGTCGGGAATGTTAGAATAGGTTATACACTATGAACAAACTCTACATTATGCCGCAAGGCGAAACTCCTTACGGCATTATAAAATTTGTCACACTCTTCGTTCAAGAGTACATCTGATTTTGTTAATTACTACTACTTACTATGTGGAGGGTTACGGAATTATCGAGCGAGGATACTTGAAATAGGGTGACGGTGATACTACCAATGTTTTGGTTTTTATCCAGCGCAGATATTGGGCAGGTACTGATGGTATAACCCAGTGCCGACCCCTTCGGCCGCCATCGTAACTGCAGGTTCGTAACCAGTTCGAAAATGATCCGTGTTCGAAACCAGTTTCGATAGAAGAAGACTTTTTCCTTACAAGAAACCACGGTTACGATCAAAGAATTTAACATTTGTGTGTGTCGATTGATAATCAATTGACATGCTGTCCACCACGGAAGCTGTAGTAGGAGGTAAGTAGGTTCCGTACCCATTATACTATAACTATTACTGCTGGGTCGGAAAAAGCTCAGTGGATGCTGATAATTGGTCAGAAAAGGTGAGATCGGGTGTTTTATATTTCTGGTAAGCCTTTACATCTTTTTTTGCTGTCCTTAACGTCCATTGCCCCCCGTTCCGTGTACTACCTCGTAAGCATAACCTCAGGGCATCAGCGGACCTTAGTCGCCCTTGCGGCCTATATCAAGAGTTGGGTCATTGGTTGTTGGTTGGTATAATTTATTAAAGCTATTAGGTATGTAAGCTAACGAAAACCAACAAAAATAAATAAACAAACTTTTCAGTAGAAATTACAGTCCAAATGCTAAAACAATAATTTGTGTCTCTGAAAGTGAAAATAATTGAATACTTTTACGTAAGTAATTCTAAGTACATTCTACATCGGTACGCATACAAAAGTTGTGTTACCTATTTTGATCTTATGCAAAGTTTCATAGGCGGGAGAATAATAATTATTCGGAAGTCTCCTTACAGCGAATCTTATTAGTAGTAGTATCGTACAAAACATAAATATTCTTTGTTCGTCCAGTTACGAAATACAGTGGTTTCGTGTAAGGAAAAAATCTTCTTCTATCGAAACTGGTTTCGAACGCGGATAATTTTTTCCTCGCTCTCAACTGGTTACGAACCTGCAGTTGCGATGGCGGCCGAAGGGGTGCCGACAATCAAATGTAGGTACACGCTCTGAAAACCTAGTAATAATTATCTGCAGTTGGAAGATTTATTAAGCTACCACCAGTTTCTAATAGTATCCAAAACAATTTAGTTGTGTGTTCAGTTGTTTTAATTTTTTTTCTCGAAACAAACGCGTCGTGACAACAATAGCTACGTGAAACAGTATTCTGTTATTTCTGTTGTTCACAGATGACCTGATGACATCAAGGGTATGCATTGGGAGCAGTCCGGATTCTGTCTTGAACAGCTGGCGTATTTTTTGCACTTTTTAACAGTAGGTATAAACTGCGATTTCTTTTTCAAATTATAATTACTGTGATATTAAGTTTTCAGTTTTTGGAGTTGTGGAGGTCAGATGGCAGTCGCTTCACGGAAAATATCAAGGTTCAGCCGAATCGCAGTAAGACTGGAAAGGCGACCCCAACTGTGTTGGAAAGTGGTTCGGTGGATGATGATTAGTTTAGAGTTAGAAATCGCCAATGAGTTGTGGAGGTCAGATGACTGCCATGAAAAATAACGGCCAAAATGTGGGCGTTATAAATAGGGGTAATACAAAATCAAACACAGTTATCTTCTATTAGTTGATAGGTATAGGTAAAAAGGCGTACGCTGAGCTTTGCATTTGTGTGAGTTCACGAACGTGGACGTATAATATGACCTTTTACACATACATGTGTACACACAGCCTTTTTACTCTACTTTTCGTGATCACTCACACAAATGCAAAGTTCAGCTTACGCCTTTTTGCCCATACCTACCGTTACGAAAATATACCAATTGGAAGTCAAACTGTAACATTCTACCAAATGCGACCCTTTCATATAAAGTGCCAACATATTTTACAAAAAGAATTACAGTATACAAAATAAACATAATTATAGACTAAAAATATTTACATTACAAAATATCGTTTAAAAAATCCTCCGCGTCATTGCAGACTGGGACGGTTCCCAGAATGCTGGCTGTGTTGCCACGTTGGATGGCGATACTTATTCTTTGGGCCAGAAAATAGCCAGCCTTCTGGTCCTGAGAAGCATCGATTAGGCGTTTAGCAATGTCTCTATAAAGGCGGCGAGCACTCGGACCCCATGACCCCAGTGTCTCAACCCCAAACGGCTCAAATATGTAATCACCTGCTAGGTTAGCATATTTACGCCGTTTAAAGCCTTCAGCCGATGCAGCAGCAGCGCCGGCACATCCGGATGTGCTTGGAAGGTGTGAAGGTGCTAAGGTGTCAACGCATGTAGCGTCCCACACCAAAGGCCTTCCCATCTTCCACGGTAGCAACGACATACTGTCCGGTCTCTTTCCATCGCTTCGTGCTAAACCATTTGGTTCACGTACGGCCGGAAGACCTGCGGTGGAAAGAGCCCTACGAATTATGTCGTTTAGAATAGCGTGCCGAGGTATACGACCTGCGCTTCTGCTACAAGAAAGGCCATGGTGTCCCAGATTATCGACGGCTACTCCACAGGTGCAATGATGCGGGGATATACAAGGTGTACCCAGCCGAAGGCAAGTGGCAATGCGGAAGGTAGTGTCGTCCAACATTGTACCGATGTTGGGCGATGGGAGCACCTGGATCCATAACCCTGACTCCCATTCTCCAACAGCTAGTAGGCGTGCACGCTCTGAAATATTGACAGAAGTGTCAATTAGTGTATTAATTCTCAATTTACAGAGCGGTGAATCCCACAGTCGCTGTGAGCCTAGGCGTGAGGGCAGGTCAGTGTCGGGGCAAGACATCCTCCAAGCATTTATGGCATCGGTCTTGCATCGCACCTCGGAATCAATCAGTGTATTTGACAAAATTTTCCTGACTAATTCTTCGGTGCTATGGACCGACGACAGAAATGCTGGCAGACTGACATCTGTGACTCTACGAATACCTAGCCCACCCAAGCGAACTGGAAGAGACGCTTGGACCCAGGCCCGGTCATTAATATTTACATTTAAAATTTTACACAAAGAATTTTGTATTAAGTTGTCTAGTCTGCCCAAAATTTCTACATTTTTCCAATATTGTCCTGAAATAAATTCCAATATTCCAATATTGTGTAAATTTGGGTACCAAAAGACAAAAACGAAGAATAGTGAAAGCTGAATGAATACTGATATTACATAGACTGTCAATAACCTGATCAAAATTTTGAATTTTTTCCTCGATGAAAGTGGAAAAGCCATCTTCTAAAATCGGGGACCCTAGGAGGCGTAAAGAAGTTTTGTCCAAAACTTTTATGTTGGGGGCCAGACAGTTGACAGGTTACAGTTACAGGGAGTTGACTGGTCCCAACGGATCACCTTGCTGACATCCAACGGCTGAATTCAAAAGGTGGTCTTTATAAATTAATTTTGTTGGTTGACTATAGCATTGCCAAAGAAAATTAAATATTTTGGGGGTTTCTAATTTGGCCTGTGTCAGCAAGGTGTCCCTGTTTACAGAGTTGAAGGCGTTTTTCAGGTCAACTTTCAAGATGACCTCTCCATCTTCGCTACTGTCAAGGTATGTTGCAAGCGCATGGATTGCGGCCTCACAACCTCCTTTTGAACCAAAACCTAATTGAAAGGGCTGAAATTTGGTAGTAAGCTCCGTACTATAAAAACGACAACAAATTTTGGCTGCCAAACGCCGCAAAGTGCTACCTACGGCAACGGGACGAATGCCACCATCCTTCTTGTTAAGGGCACATAAATTGGCCTCATACAAAATATCTGTGATGCCACTGTCCACATTGCCGGAGAGCATGAGGTTGACTAGAGCTGTTAGCTCCCTCAGTAGTGCATCACCAGCTTCCCCAGCGCTCGGACACAACAGATCCTTAAGGTGCTGTGGTGTCAGGCCGTCAAGTCCACCAGCTGATCCAAAACGAAAGGAGTCAACAGCTGTGCGCACATCCTTGGCAGTAGTCTCAAGATTTTCTGTATCGTTGTTCGGAGGATCAGGGAAAGAAAGGTCAGCTGCGGATTGTGGGTGCTTACTCTGCAAGCCCGTCAAAGTTTCTACAGAATAAGGAGCCAGCACGTCGCTACTAAAAAGTAGCCTTGCCGCCCCACTGATGTCGCCTTTTACAAAAATGTATTTTTAGTGTGTTGATAAAAACGATTTTCGTTTATAATTTATTTAAGAACATTTTTGACTAGTCTTCTAAAATAAGCCTACGTGAAATGAAAATAATACGCAATGAGAATAGTTTCTATGCAATTTGTTTTCAATGTTTACGTTTACAAAAACGTGTAATGGCTGTCGCCACCTTAAATACCTATAGGTACATAATTATATTACAGAAAACTTCTATTATTTTAGGTAGGTAATTCACAAATGGCCAAAAATATTTGATCGAAGCTAATAGCATACAATAGATTAAGAGCGCATAGGAACAAGCTTGCTATACATAAGCAATACCTACGCAGTATACTGAAATGTTCTAAAAAATAAGCAAATTAATTTAAACGGAGCATCAACAGAGTAGGTACCTACCTCACCTCCTATCTGTTGATGATAGGACCACAATATTATATACCTACATGCTTCGGTTAGGAAACCATGCTTGTAGGTATATAATAGCGATGCCGATGCAAAAACCGGCCAGGTGCGAGTCGAATTCCCGCACGCAGGGTTTTTATGTATAAAATCGGCAAAAAAATCACTTTTGTTGTATGGGACCCCCTTAAAAATTTATTTAATTCTGTTTTTTAGTATTTATTGTTATAGCGGCAACAGAAATACATCATATTATGAAAATTTTAACTGTAACTATTACGGTTCATGAGATACAGCCCGGTGACAGACGGACAGACGGACAGTGGAGCCTTAGTAATAAGTAGGGTCCCGTTTTACCTTTTGGGTTGGTACGGAACCCTGTGTTACGAACCCTATTTCTATTTTTGGACATTCTCACACTACGTCATCTAGCCCAAACTAAGCTATAAGCTTGTGCTATGGGATCTAGACAACTGATAAACATACTTATATATTTCTGAATAAATGTACATAGAAAACACTCAAACTCCGAAACTACCATTTGTGGATCACTCAAATATTTGATTTTACCCGGGAATTGAACCCGAGACTCCGGAGTCGAAAACCGATGGACTACCGACCACGCCATCGAAGCAGTTTCAATATGCTTATATATGACGGCACCGTTCTCCTAGGAAACCTTGGCTGTACTCTAAGTTTAAACTAGTTCCGTTCTATGTTTTCGCTGTGGTGTCACGCTTCACGCTTGCCTACTGTTCTTTGATCTATATAGTTTCTATTTTCGTATACATAAAGACGTATTAAGGTACACATTTACAAAACCAAATCCCAGAATTAATCCTCAACCGACCACAACCATCAAAATGTAGGTTAGAAGATTGAATCACCAAACTGCCAATTCCACTGAAAGTTACGACTCGGGAAGCGAACCTGGGCCATCAGGCACGTGCTGTTCATAAACAAAACAACTTCTGAAGTGATTTCTAATCTGAATGTTTAGAAACTATTAGTCTCCCAAGAAATGAAATGACTTTGGGTAAAACTAAGTAATCTTTTCAGTATGAAAGAAGAATTATATTATATTTTATACCTACATGTATATTAGCTATGGTTAAATTAAATAAATAAATATTTTTGGACATTCTCACATGACGTCATCAGACCCAAATTAAGCTAATATAAGCTTGTGTTATGGGATCTAGACGACTGATAAACATACTTATATATTTCTGAATAAATGTACATAGAAAACACTCAAACTCCGAAACTACCATTTGTGGATCACTCAAATATTTTATTTGACCCGGGAATTGAACCCGAGCTCCGGAGTCGAAAGCCGATGGACTACCGACCACGCCATCGAAGCAGTTTCAATATGCTTATATATGACGGCACCGTTATCCTTATATATTTGTAAATTCATACATGAGTATTTTACATAATATAAAGGACAATTATAAAGGACACCCAAATTCCGAAACAAATATTTGTGAATCACACAATGTTTTATTCGACCCGGAATCGAACCTGGGACCTCAGGGACGGCAGTCACATACTCATACCACTGCGCCACCGAGGTAGTTATAGGTAAATAAAAACACGTCAAACGTTGACACAAAAACCGACATTTTTTTTTAATGGGACCAAATTGAAATAGGACTAGCTTTCAATTAAATAAAACATCATCAAAATCGGTTCACCCAATCCAAAAATATAAGTAACAAACTTAAAAAAAAACATACAGTCGAATTGAAAACCTCGTCCTTTTTTGAAGTCGGTTAGAAATGAGAATATACCAGGTAGGTACCAACCGCCGGGCGCCACTGGAAATACGTTCTGCTTGTAACCAGAGACGCCCGGCAACGGACGTTAAAGCGGCCGCGGCCTTGGTCGCGGAACTAAAAAAAAAAAAAAAAACAAAAAAAAAAAAAAAAAAAAAAAAAAAGGTAGGTACCAAAGAGGAAGGTAGGTATATTCTTAGTTCCATTTAGGTAATCAGACCTAAGAATCTTATTCTACCTTCATCTTTCGTGTTTAAGTCAGCTGCGAGATGTCTTGAAACGATTTCCAACTCCCATTAAGCACCACAACAGTAAAATCAACGACGAACAACATATTATAAACAAACAATGTTCAGTTTACGTTTAATACGGATATACTTCACTCAAAACGACATCTATCACTCAGCCAAGTAGGTTTATCATATTGTAAATCAAAAGACGCTCTTTTAGAAAACCAATTTATAAGCTACTAGTTGGTTAATTGAAATTCCACCTTATTTCTTCGTAATACAGGACTAGAAGAAAGTAGATTTAATTAGGTAATATGGTACATACAGACATCAAAGGGCCGATTATGACATCTGTTTTACTTGTATCCGCTAGTTCACACAAGGTGACCCATTATAAATATTTTATCGTAAAGTATCAGAAGCATTGGTTTTATTAGCATACATCGAATTCCTGAAACTAGTAACTAAGTACCTACATCAATCGACTGAGAAACGTATGTTGAAGGACTCTATGAATCTGGTGTTTCAAGTCTTAAAATCCATCCGTAAATCCATACGTATCATGTGGATTTCTTCATGAGGTAATCAGAGGCATAATATTAAAGAATACTTTATATCCGCAACCATAGTTCTAACGTAAAAGAGTCCTATTCTCGAGAACTAGATTAGAGACTGGCTTGGTCTTGAGGTGGTCCTATACATCGCTATGTATTGAAGAAGTTTATTATTTCCTGATTAAGGATCATCATCTACCTGCTCTTATCCCAATTATTTGGGGTCGGCGCAACAAGTCTTTCTCCTCCACACACCTCTGTCAGAAGTCATCTCTTCATTCACTCCTCTCCTTGTCATATCCTCTTTCACACATTCCATCCATCTTTTCTTTGGCCTACCGCTACTTCTTAAACTGACTGTAGAGTCATACTTTGCACCTTTCTAACGACATTGCTTTCCTCTCTTCTCATAACATGTCCATACCATGACAGCCGCTCGCTTCTCAATTTTTCATTCACTGGTGCAACTTTCAAACTTCCTCTAATATACTCGTTCCTTACCCTATCCATTCTTGTCACACCACACATCCATCTTAACATTCGCATTTCCGCTGCATGCAATTGTCTTTCATCCGTCGCTTTTACGGCCAAACATGAAAGTCCATACAGGACGGCAGGTCTGACGACAGTCTTGTAAATTTTCACCTTAAGTTTTGGAGGAAATTGGGGGTCGCATATAGTGGCTTTGACCTGCCGCCATTTCATCCAACCTGCGTCAATTCTGTGCTTCACTGTACGATCGATTTCCCCATCATCCTGGATAAGAGAGCCGAGGTACCGGAAACTGGAGCAAACTGGTATTGGTGTGCCGTCTAATACCATGGGTGTAGGACTGGAGAGACCGCCGAAATCAGAGAACATGTACTCAGTTTTGGTTCTACTGATTTTCAAGCCTACACTCTCCAGTTTACATTGCCATTTTTCCAATCTACTCTGTACCTCAGGCCCGTCTTCACCGACGAGTACAATGTCATCGGCAAATAGCATACACCAGGGGGTCTCTTCCTGTATCTCCAATGTCAAAGCATCCATTATTAACAGGAAGAGATATGGGCTTAGCGCCGAGCCCTGATGCAAGCCTACCGCGACACTGAACTCGTCGGTGTTATTTCCTGATTAAGGATGAAAACAAAAATAAGATTGAACCCAACATTAAATCACTTGAAATGGAAAATATATATTACGTTTTGCCCATTATTTTTTTCCATGGTTGGATAGATATCTAGAAAACTATTATATTTTGCAAAATGTTCTGAGAAATTTCAGCAAACACCTAGGTAATAATCTTTTGAATATTCATGTAGCAAAAGGAAAATGTGTGTTCTACCTACGACTATACGAAAGAGGGGTGAGTAAATATACAACGGCTGTCTTTTAGCATAGTTACTGGCTAGTCTTAAGCCAGAAAAGGACTTTTTCGAAAGTGCCGCAAGAAATGACATTTTAAAAGAAGGCAAGGTACCTTATCTTAAAAATGTCTTAAAATTAAATTAAATTAAGGTATGAAAATGGAGTTCGATTTTTGCTGAGCGCGTGCCTGGTGGCTTTTTAGGTTACCTCTGGCGCTCCGCAAAAATCGGGTTCCCAGACACTCACATACCGAACAACGTTTCTTGTCCTGCATCTGGAGCTAGTTAGGAATAACTAGTTCTTCTGTGCGGTACTATCAACTAATCAAGCATTACCTTGACATTGACGAAATCATCGATGAACACCGATGGAGCCACGTTTTTAAAAAAAGAAGAAGAAGGTATGAAAATGAAAAATATTTTTATTTAAATGGGTTACAAAGTAACTCTTTTGAAAATCAGTATTAGTATTTTCATCAGTATTGTGTTAAACCCAGTCATTGTACCTACTGTCGATTAATATCTGACTAACTTTACTCAGGGATTGTATTCGATATTATATATTTAGTGCTATGATTATTACTTTACCTATTAAAAATACTAAAACTATTTTACATACACATACTATTTGTTTATAAAAGTAAAGTACGCATGGTCGGTGTCAACCTATTTGTCACTATGATGAACGGCTTCCTAGACGTCAGGGCGGATTCGGTGACCGGTGGCAAGGCAACTGATTTAGTGACCAACGCCTGCACTGTGCCGTTAAATCATTGTGTGACACCATGTGATTTCTTTTTATGAGATAGTTTATATTATAACTTATTTTATAAGCATTATCTGAATAGTTCTGGTTCATTAATAGCATCGTTATTATGTTCCTAAGTGTCGTTAGATGATCAAAGATAAATTGAGAACGTATTATGTAGGTTGCATGTTAAAACATTTGGGAACATTCATTTTAATTAAATGCAGACATCCCAAAGTTTGAAGCTATTTCCTCCGGATAAAACTCACATTTTGCATGATTTCCTGGTTTCAGAAGTGGGTTATGGAAAAATGTAAAACCAAATAGAAAAATAAACTGTACGGACTTCAGAAATTGAACTTTTCACACACAAAAAAGTCTAATCCTTTTCCTAAAAGCAAACAGTACTTTTTGGAGAGTTTTTATCAATTTTAGCTAGAGCCTCATATCTCTTAGCAAGTACTTCGTGCAGACAAGGATGTCATGAGATTTAAAGTGTTAGGTGAGGTTTCTAAGCATACTCTTAGCAACTTCAAAAGTATGAGGCAGAAATACTTCTAGACATACAAATAAAAAGGTGTAGAAGATAGAAACTAGAGATGCAGCTAATTGATAACATTTAGTTTTACTTACCTACTTATCCTACTAATATTATAAACGCGAAAGTTTGTGAGTATGTGTGTATGTATGTATGTATGTATGTATGTATGGATGGATGGATGTTTGTTACTCTTTCACGTAAAAACTACTGAATGGATTTTAATAAAACTTTACAATAATATAGCTTATACATCAGAATAACACATAGGCTGCAATTTATAAAGATATTGTGTGAATTGTTCAAATTATGACGCGGCGCGACGGGAACGGGAAAAAATCCAAATTACCACGCGGACGAAGTCGCGGGCGACCACTAGTATTGAATAAAACAATTATTTTCGCTACATTTCAATACCCCTAACTGGTTTCAATTCACGACAAGAAATTAAATGAAAGTACCTTTTATGAGCTCTCAACGGTTGACTCAAATTACGATTTATGTTAAATTGTTTCTCGGCGAATACTCGGCCGATTTCGGATTTTCTTGCACTCATCAAAAGCTTACAGCATTACCCAGGTTCTTACGAAGCCAGAATTTTGAATTTCGATCAAATAAAAATAATTGATGGTAAAAATTCCCATAGCGTAACGACAAAAAATACTTTGACAGAGTTATATCGCTTTGAATCAAAACTCGCTTCGCTCAAATATATGCTGCAGCGTAACGGTACGTTTCGCGACTGCGGCGACCTAGTTCAGTTACAAGGTTACACTTATGAACGTCAAATTACTCAAGATTATTAGGTAAGGTTCTAACATTTACTGAAAGTTCCGCAAAGCAATTCTTAGGTAGAACCTGTACGAAAGAATACTTTTTCTAATAGTCTGAAATTATATAAGATAAGATCTTCAGAAGAAGCCACACTTAATAATTAAACTGCAGCCAATTTTCTAAGAATTCAAAATACATACACGTCGACATCATTAAACGAATTCTTTCGACGTAAATTCAATATTCCGTAGCCGTTAACTTTGCAACGTCGGCCTTTCATGAACAGATACAATATCTGGCGGAACACCGACACTACCACGGACAATTTGTCATCTGTCAACCTGTGCTCTAATTACGCCCATAGCCGTTCCTGTCTCTCCCGCCTCCCTCACCTCAGGACACCTTGATTAAAGTCAGCTATATATAAACTCAGAGGAACGGTCATACTCGTAGTTGTCATTTTTGGATTGACGTCCGCTTTTAGGTGGGTTATTAATTAGGTTTGTGGGTGGAAGCAAATTGGAGTTTGAGAAATTAGTGTAATTCAAGGTATTTCTAATTATATGACGTGTCAGGTAGGTCTAATTTGTTTCTAATTGCTGTTGTTTCGGTGGTAGGCGTCTTATTTAACGATCTGATCAAAATATTCGTTATTTTAACATTTTACGAGTATTTAATATACTATACTGTCCATTGTTGGAAATTGGTGTTCACTTGCTAACTTTTTGTTTTTTTTTAGTTCCGCGGCCTCTCTAACGTCCGTTGCCGGGCGTCTCTGGTTACTAGCAGAACGTATTTCCAGTGGCGCCCGGCGGACTTTGACCACCTCTGTGGTCTCTGCGGGGGTTGGGTCGGGATGAGAATCCCGCGTCATTGGGGTAGGGTTTTATCCCGCGTCAGTGAGTGAATCTGGTTGCGTGCTATGGGGCAAAGGCCCCGCAGCACGGAACCCTTCTAGCCTGCTTCTGTAAGGACGACGGGTGGTGATCCCGCCGTCCTCAGGCCTCGATCATGGAGGTCGATGGTCTTGGGCGTAGATGCGTCTGCGGCGCCCTCGCCGCTGACTACGGAACTCGGCGGGGAGGGTACGCTAAATATTGAACAAAACACATACTTTTCCACTAGTTGTACTTTTATTTAATCTTACTGCCCGGTTTCGCCACAAGGCATTATCAAAGATCATCATCATATCTGATGATGCGGCGGCAGTAGAAAAGTAATGAGGTTGAAATACTCACTACGCCATTTGTTTGTTATTATGAGAATCGAGAAGAGATCTTTGGCAAATATTAGGCTCAACCCGATGATTTGGAAAAGAAAAGATAACTAAATGAGATAGATGGAAGCAAAACCAATAACTCATAAAAATACCAAAAACCGTGAAACATTTATAAATCTAACAGTCATTCAAAGTATTAGAGACTCCCTTTTTAAAAACAAAGGCGCAATACAAATCGCGGCATCAGTCATGTGACGTTACAAATGCCGCTAGTGGTCGTAACTTTTGACATCCAATATGGACGAACCGATTGGCATCGGGAATAGTATTTGTCTTATGTTTACAAAACATTCATAACATTTTTTCTTTTATTATAAAACGAGATGGAAGCGAACGAGAGAAATTAAAGAGCAGCAACGGCGTTTTTAGTGTTCCGTAGTAAAAGTCTCGGAACCGTTATAGTTTCTTCATGTCCGTTCGGCCGTCCTCGACTTTCCTCCAAAACAGTTGGTGCTAGAAAGATAAAATTTTGCACGGATATGTGTATTGACTATTCCGACAAAGTGCTAAAATAAAATTATGATAAATATTTTTTCTGGGGTACCTGCCCTACAAGTAGAGTGGAGATGACTTTTATTCTCGCCTCAACCTCATTGTGTGGGGTACCATTAGATAGGTATTTTTAAAACATTGGGAGGTTGCTAAGACAAGTTTTTGATTTAGGTATCCGTTTGCGAGATATTTAACTTTAAAACGCATTTTTTCGAACAGAGCGTCAAAACAGAGCATCTAGCCCTCTAAAATCTAAACGGCTGGCGTGAAGAACCTGAAAAAAATCAAGATCGTATACTCGATCGTGAACTTGAAAGAAAAAATATAACGAATGGTATAACGTTGTTAGGTCAGGAGTTACAGAGTCTTTTATGGGTGTCTGTCTGGGGTTGAGTCGGGTTTTTACCCGAATCATTGGGCTCGGGTGAGTGGCTCTTCTTGCCTGTTTCTGTAAGGATGGCACCGCGGTGGGTTGCTAGCCCGCCGTCTTCAGGCCACGATCATGTAGGTCGAAGTACTTACAGCAACGGTCTACAATTAAAATTTAGTTTTACAAAGTATAATGAAAACCATATTATATTAAATTTAGTACGGTTAATTTTGTTTATACCGGTATGTTGTCGCATCCGTAAATCAAATAATAAAATATAGCCGTCAGGTTGAAGACAAAGTTGTACTTACGAACTGTGTACACTCATCACCGAACTTGTTCACCGCTCTGATCTTAGTACGAGAGTAAGGTAGAGTTTTCTAGTTCTTAATTCCCATGAGTTCAAGGGATAAAATGTATCGTAATTTACTTCTTATAATATCAGCTATCTGCCAGTGAAAGTCCCATAAAATCAATCCAGCTGTTTAGAAATTATAGCTGGAATATACAGACGTTCTAGAGTTAATCTGTGACACATCTTTATTGCGTTTTTTAGTACAAATAAATCGTTCAGAATCCGTGGTGCTTGCCTTTTTTTGCATAAATAAAATAAGTAGTCATTTTCATTAAATATCTGTTGCTTAGGTTATGAAACTGACTATTTTCAGACCGGTCCTAAACTGTGGCTTGTGGTAGCTAGAGCTGCCGATTGAGCACGCGCAGGTATTATAAACTAAAAGCCCAACATTAGCCAACACGAATGATTTACTCCTCGCCGGCCGGCAGGTTAATTGACGTTCTGTGAAATAAATTAAACATGGTGCATAGTGTATTTAGTCGCTACGTCAAACGGCTTTTAGAAAATAATTAGTTTTGCGCACACGCAACGTGAGAAACTGCAACGTTAATAGACTGTCGTGATTATTAGCTACATAGATTATATGAGCTCTAGTCGTAATTTTATTTAGGTATAACTTGGTTATGAACAACTAGTAACTACCATAGAACCAGAGAAAAATAGAAGAAGTTAGAAATGAATAGTTCCTGATTTGTACAACAACGCGTGTCGCCGATTCTCCTACTCATAAACTCCACTACAAGCAGGAAATGAATAATTTTACATCTACTTGCGATGTCGTCGTCGTTTTTGTCTACAAACTACATAATGCAATTGTAATTGTGCATGGTGCAGTGGGAATCGGTAACTACCAATGTCATTCATTCATGTCAGCCGAGCTGAGTTTCTTGAGGGCTCTTCTCAGTCTCGTTGCATTTTGGAACCCTCGGTAGAGTCACACCAACTTCTGACGAATCTAAATAATTTTCTGAAAATTTCAAAGATAATAAACGTTATTTTATTTTAATTTATTTTATTTTATCATTCACAAAACTGTTTTAGATCTAAAACAATGGAATGATGTTGAAATTTAAATAATTGCAATGATTTCGCTAAATAGAAGACATGTTAAACGTCGACATATGTTTCGCCTACTCACGAGGCATTATCAAGACTATCTCAACGACAAAGCCCGAGGAATGCACGTTGCTGTTTATAAGATGTGAGTGTTTCACACATTTAAATTTCAACGTAAATTTTCCATTGTTTTATCATGGACTTTCAGCGGCGGCCTTACCCATTGCGAGGCTCTGGGCGGCAGGTCTTCGGGCGGCCCCTTTTTTTATACCGCGGCCCAATGCCTCGGCCGCCCCTTCGTCCATTGCTGGGCGCTCCAGGTACGCACTCGGAAGTATTCCCTGTGGATTGGGTGGGGTTTTATCCCGCATTATTGGGGTCTGGTTTTATCTAGTGTCGGTGATTAAATGTGTGTTCTGCGGGGTTTCAGCACTGTAGCTGATCGTTGATGAGTCAGCGATGCCCTGGCCACAGACTTTGGAACTCAGCAGGGAAGGTACGTTCTTTCTCCCTCTCGGCCGCCACCTTGTCGAGCATGATGTGCTTGGAGAAGGAAATGGCCAAGTTCCACCTACTTCCGCTGAAGACCATGGCTCAAAGCATGGTTTCCACAGAGAGGTATTCACGCCTTAACGCCACGACGAGGTCCCAGCGTGTGGAGTGCGGGAGAACCCCCTTGAGCCATTGAAACAATGACGCAAAGGTTCTTACTTCCAGGTCCCATGGAGGGGTTACGACTAAGTGACATGCATCTAAGGAGATCGTGCGTTACCCTCTTAATATCTTGCCAGACCGCTGAAGACCTTTCACCGATCTGTTTAAAACTTGAGCAACCCAAGTGGGTTACCACCGATCATGGATGACTGGCTGCAGAGGCAGCATGGTGACCTCACGTATCGTGCGACCCAGATCGTTACCGGGCACGGATGCTTCGGTAGCTATCTGTTTCGCATCCATCGTGAGGTCACACCCCGGTGTCAACACAGTGAGGTTTCCGACGACGACACCGCACTCCACACGTTGGTGGAGTGCTCAGCGTGGGCGAGTCAGCGCCGGAACCTCGTAGTGGGTCTGGGCGTGGATACCCTCTCGCTGGAGAACATGCTTCAAGCCATGGTCTCCAGCGGGAGCAGGTGGAACGCGGCCGTGTCCTTCTGCGAGCAAGTCATGCTCGCGAAGGAGGCGGCCGAGAGGCAGAAAGAGCGTACCCTTCCCGCCGAGTTCTGTAGTCAGCGATGATGGCACCGCAGACTCATCTACGCCCAAGACCATCGACCTCCATGATCGGGGCCTGAGGACGGTGGGATCGCCACCCGCCGTCCTTACAGAAGCAATATAGAAGGGTTGCGTGCTGCGGGGCCTTTGCCCCACAGCACGCAACCAGATTCACTCACCGACGCGGGAGAACACCCTACCCCAACGACGCGGGATTCTCATCCCGACCAAACCCCCGGAGAGACCGAGGTGGTCAAAGCCGCCGGGCGCCACTGGAAATACCTTCTGCGAGTGAACCAGAGGCGCTTGGCAACGGACGTTAGAGCGGCCGCCGCCTTGGGCCGCGGATTAAAAAAAAAAAGAGCCACGTTATTGGCTGTCAATCCGCCCATAAGGGGGCGTATAAGGCCTTAATCCGACTCCGTACCCCGTACCCGGAGACACGGCGAGGCCCTTTCTCTTTCTTGAAAATTAAGAGATGCGAAAAGGTATTGGTTGTTATACGATACACGGTACAGTAAAGACTGAGCTCGTTGCAAGCAAAATAATTCCAAGGTGGCAAGAGTTCAATTAGGTATGTTTTGAAAAATTAAATAGTATACTAACTTTAGTTTAATTTACCGTTATGTTATAATTTTAATAAATAATTAAGGATAATATTAAAAATAAAAAAAAAACCTATATTTAAAAAATAATTAAATTTTGCTTGGGTCGTTGCGCGAGGCCCCTGCAAGCGCGAGGCCATGGGCGATTGCCCCGTTCGCCCTCCCCCCCTAAGGCCGCCACTGTGGACTTTCACCAGGTAACGCCTGAATCCATTCAGTAGTTTTAGATCTACCTGACCTACCTGAAAAACGACACCGGAATGCAATTAGGTAGGTACCTAACATCGGTCATGGCTATTGGGAATTCAGGTTTGCTAAACAGACTGGTTATTAATTTTCTATTGTATATAGTGCCTGCATGGGTACGGCAATAGACTTCCCCGTGTTACGCGGGACCAACAACTAAGTAACTACTCTCAAAATGTGGGTATATAATGCACATCTATATATCTAGACATAAAAATGGTAAGTACGTATTTACTAAAAGCAAATTAATAATTTACACTGCTCATAAACCTATGTCTGCTTTTAAGTCTACATGAGATAGTGTAGTTTTGACATGCAGCGCTTTAGCCGCCATCATTTACTTACAGATCAAAGGAACTAACTCATTGTTTATTTTGCACATTTTGTTGCGTTGAGAGAGGAATGGAGTTGAAATGGGTTAGGATAGTTGAGAAATGAGTGATGCTTTTAGTTTCAGCTTTGCGATGGTCAATTTTGTACGCATAATTTGATACCTCGTTCTTTCTTGGGGTTTCCCATAGAGCAACAAATTTTGTCCCTTTTTCTGCGGGGTTTCCTATTTTGGGTTAATCATGCAATCATATTCTTCCAAGTAAAAATTTGTTTCAACGACATAACTGTTAGTAGATCACGGGTAAAATGTGGAATGGAAATAAATGAATACGAGCACATAATAACTATTTATACTGTCGATAGACGGCACTTGGTAGAATCTGCTACATATATTGCACAAAACACATATACTTTACCACTGTTTTCCACTGGTATAATTTTTATTTAATAATGAAGGTATAAATAAAAATTATACAAAATAAAATAAAATTTTTTTTTTTATGTCAATCGGGAATATAGCATAAAATAACATAGTAGGTTGATAGGTTGTATTTATATATGTACAACCTATCAATTTTGTGGGTTATATGTGTTGGTATAAATGCAAACACACCCTAACACTCACACCCACACATACTCACACAAAATCAGGTCTGTATTCCTGAACGGGTAGACAGAGGCAACCGTAACCCCACATTTCACTAGTCACTTTGGTCCCAAGCGATAGGTATGAGTCTTTTGCCCTGTTCGGGAACTTTAACTGGTATTTTTCTTTCTTGACACTCGCACGAATGTCAACAGGTGCACCGCAAACAGATGAGGATGACTTGGGCTTTGATGTTGATAAAACCTATAGTCTATATTGATGACTCCTAAATGACGATTCCATTCATGTCGTTGTTCTAGCACAGCTAATTCGTAGTTGATAGGTTTAAAGAAGATAGTTTTCGCCACGCGGACTCCTAAACAAGACTTATACGTTGACAGATCTCTAGAATTTGTCTAGCAAATGTCCCACACCTGGCCGCCATGTTACTTGCAGACTGTGAACTATATTTCACTGAAATTTGAACCGTATTAAACGCAGCTTCTATTTCGTAGAAGTAATGAAATTGCTTGCGCATGATGTGGACTATACATCAATGGAGTCTGTTGGAAAACTGAAATCTAAAGTTTTATTTTCTTGAAAATAATTAACCCACTCATGTGGAGTGTTTGCTCGTTTCTGTAACCTATTGGCACAGAGATATTTTTGGACACAATCGTGATAATAAATTGTTGCATACAAGTTGTATACATTTGTAACTTGCATGCAACTTGTAACTACAATTTTGTGTAGACTTGCATAATAGGATAGCTCCATTTAGATAGGTATTAGTTATAGGTAAATACCCAGTTATTGGAGCGATTCAAAACTTAAGGTTTAATTTCGCCCAAACCAAGTTTCCTTACTAAATATAATTTAGAGACTCTAGATTTTAAAACAAAGGCTTGCATCAAGTTATTTAAAATAAAATCACACTCATTTTCACGTAATGCTCGGAAAAATCAAAGGGATTTGGGATTGTTGCGTTCATTCACAACAGAGGTATTACCCAAACACTCGGCTAAACCTCACCCAGTGTCTGTCACGGTGCGCGGCGTCAGGGGAGGCTGTATGACGCAGATTGTCAGAATAACAATGGAACAGGACAATACGCCGGTGGGTGAAACAACCGGACTCTTTGTGGCCAAAATATACCAAAGAGTAACATTATAGATAAGACAGTCAATAATGAGATCTTTAAACTATTCAATATTCGTTTTACAGTGGCAGTTTTGAAAATTGCATGGATTAAAGGCAAATACTATTCTTAGGTACCTATATTAAAGAAGTTTTATATTTTAAATTTAAATTCTTGAAAAATCCTCCGCGTCATTGCTGACTGGGAAGAGTCCCTAGAATGCTGGTTGTGGTGCTACGTTTAATAGCGATACTTTCTGTAGTTTATTTCATTTAAATATAAGTTCAACGTTTATTTATAATTATAACATACCTACAACGTAAAAAAACTATTCAAATTGTTAACACTTATTTAAAAAATGACTTTTAGTTCAAAAAGACACAATTAATAAAGGAATAATGACAATTTGTTTAACGATCCAAGTTATGTAGGCATAAGACGCCACAATGTTGACCTTCTACGTCTGTATGTAATCTTTAACGGTTGGATGGGCATAGTTGAAAGGTGGTGGAAATAGAATACCTTCACAGACACAATGCAAACTGTTTAATATGACGATTTAGCCCTCTTCCCTTTGTTGTGATAAATGTTATTCTTAATTTAATTCGCACGAAGTATTTTCGATGTTATCTGTTGGTAATAGACACTAGTTTTGACTATAACAGTAAGTCAATGCAAGTTTTAAGATCGTTGATGGAAGATATAGAATCTTTGGGCTAATTACTAAGTTTACTTGCAAAATATTCAGGTATTGTGTGAAAACGACAATTTGAAACTTATGGTCTCAAAGATTAAGTGTCTTAGTCAAACTCTTTATGCAAGTGGAGCAGGATATGAACGCCATTATTTTTTAAACATGACACAATCACGCCTATTTCGTCGGTAGGGTAGTCAGAGTCACACTGTACCCCCACTTTTCGCCAGTTACATTGCCCCACGTAATAGGTGCCAGGTAACCAAAAATTTCAAGTTTTTCTTTTTTTTTATAAATCTCGCCGTTGTTAAAGTCTCGTCTGTTGTTCAGCAAGTGCAATGGCCTCACTTGTAGGCGAGATTGACTTTGCAATCTAAGATGTTGATCGAATCTCAGTGCTCCCAACTACATCGAATTGATGGAGAACTCTAGCAAAACCTGGCACCTAGCACATTCTACATTGGTAAGTTTAGAACATGCCAGGTAGATACCATGTTTTTATAATTTAAAATATTACTCAAGGAACTAGATATTTGTATAGGTGTGTTACATAAAATATTGAATACTTAAAACAAACAAATACCGCGGTTCCGATACTCGCGCGAGACCGCGACGTAAATATTTTATTACAGTATTCACGTTGATTTATCGACAAGGTGCTATGGTTATTAGAGATCCGTATGCAATCAATTATTGTTAATACAGTTTAGTTTTCGTAAAGTGTCCGTTAGACAGATAAAATAACTAAACCTACACCTATTATGTGCCTATACTGTGTAACTTACACTTGTATATTTTATTCCACGCAATTTACAGTAATTAAATGTAATAATTACTTATATTTGTTTTCTTATATTTTAAAGCAATGAGTTTGCTTAAATTTAATAAAAATATGAAGATAGAAATTATAAACATCACAAAAACTGATGTCATCGGCAGGACTCGAACTTTAATATTTGTTTTATTGTTAAGTAGGTATGTACCTACTATTAATTAATTTATCTTATTTCATGGAGTTTTGACATTAAACTCCCAGGATAGCCAATCTTGATACAAATTTCAAGAAAATATAAATTTATAGGTAGCAGATGATCTCAGTATAGCTGTATGTTATCTATGTTGAAATATATGAGAGAATATGCTTCGAATGCAATGTTTTATAAGTAGCTAGCGTGTCAGGTAAAGATTGATCGCATCACAGTGGGACTCGGACCGAGGCGGATGCCGGTGTTCGTCCAACTGTGATAATCTCTTAATCGCCTTTTGCGATACCCGTGGCCATGATAGGGGAGTTTGTAGAATGCAAGGAAATTACATAAGATATATGCGTACCTACTTTTATATACCTACATTAATATAGAAGGTACGCACTGAGTTTTGGCAGTATGAAAAGTCAGAATATCGTAACTGGGAACACCCAAATACTCCTAAAAAATTTTTCCGAATTTCGGTGTTCCGATTTTCAAAAGTCCGAATTTCATAATACCTAAGAATTGTAATGTCTATTATTAAAAATCACGAAACTTATTTTACCGAAAGTCATTAATGCGATTTGTTAGTTTTACGATTTTCATACGTTCGAAGAGTCCAATGCTCGAAGGGTTCTCGGTTCCAAACACGTCATTGCGATTTTCAATACTGAATAAACTAAAAGTCAAAATGTTTGTTCTACAGAATTTAGTGACAGAAAGAAATCGCTGCAGAACCAACTTCACGCAGTCTGGTCTGGGTATCTGGAATGGGTAGAAGTGGGTTAGGTTAGGTTAGAACTGTGACCACAACAGAGCGCGAGCCGAGCCGAGAGCCGAGGCCGGCGAAGCGCCGGAATTGATCAGTATTATATAAAAAAATTGGGAAACATTTTAATTCTACCTCCTCATACTAAATATAATATTATGCCTGCTTCTCTCTGATGAGCAATTATGTGTTTATGTGTCTTGCTATTTAGGTATTTTAAAAATCAGAATTATTTTTGTTATTCGATCTATTGAAGCTCGGTATTTTGAGAGTAGTAATTATAAACGTTAGGAATATTAAAATTTAGGAATTATAAAAATAGGAATAATGATCAATCGGAGTTGTTATATTCGGAATTTTGAACCAGTCGGAATTATGAAAATCGGTATTTTTCAAATTCGTAGTTGTGACTGACGGAATAAAGTTATTCGTATTTATGTAGTGTACCCATCGTAACTGTGTCATTTATTTACTTACAGTAAAAAAAAACTAAAAAACTGACTCCGCAAATATTCAACTGAAAGTAAGAGCAATATATTGAACAAAACACATAGGTAATTTTTTTTTGTATTTTTAAAGCAATGAGTTTGCTTAAACTATTCTCATAGGTAATGTTTCCACTCTACTAATTTTACGCTAATTGCCTTACTGCATTATTATATATTAAACTATTATACTTATATTGGGTAGCAAGTGCCATCCATCGTCTGTATAAATAGTAGGACCAGTAGATAGCATAGTTAGGTTATTTAGGTAGGTATCTAGACCTAAATATGCGCATTAAACACACGACCCTTGCTAGCACAGTTGGGTAAAAGTAAATACTTACAGTGCGAGTATTAGTACGGAACCATCCGCCATTTTTATAAGAACTCACATATTATTATGGCTCGCATAATTCGGCGTTACACCAATAAACAGAGCTGCGTCGGCGCCGTATTTGTTTTCTTTAGTATTATATTATTTTTTATTCCACACACGTGTGTTAGCGGTTCACATTGAAACAAGATATTTGGTGTTATTTGGCAAATGTTTTTACGAGTATGTTCAAATCCTGAAATAATTTCTTGTCTTGATGGCTGAAAGAGTTGTGGGTAATATAAAACGTTTAAAGCCCTACAGTGGATAACGAATAACAATGTTGATTTTGGATATTAAATGCTCTGCTACAAAAAGTCGCGAGAAATACTAGACTGGCTCATCTTCTTCTTCTTCTTATAATAAAAACCGGTAAGTGCGTGTCGGGCCACGCATAAGAAAGGGTCCCGTAGTTACCCCCTAAAAGCCTATATAACTCCTGAACCAAAACAGTAATACCATCCGTTATAGTTTTCCTTTTCCTTTTTTCCGTTATTTTAAAACAGGGGTTTTCACAAAAACATGCTCTTTAAAGCTAAATAGCTTGCAAACGGATGCTAAAGCAAAAAATCATCTTAGCAACCTTTGAATGTTTTTAAAAGACTATCTAATGATTGGTACCCCATACTCCACATGATGGGGTAGACGCGATAAAAAAAAATATCATTCCGACTTTACGAGTACAAAAAAAATATTTTTCAGAATTTTATTTTAGAACTTTGTCGACTAGTAAGACAAGCGGACATGAAGAAACTATAAAGGTTCCGAGACATTTACTATGGAACCCTACAAAATGAATTGCCCTTCGTTTATCTCGCCAAATCTCGGAAACGGTAGGACCAATTGGGTTAATTTAATTATTGAAATATTTGTAAAACTTAAGGGAAGGTAAAAAACGGTACGAAGTTCGCGGGACAGCTAGCAGAAAATAAATTTTAAACAGTAACCCTTTTGTATCTAACAGTACCGGTGTAAAGTGAAAGTATATTAGGACGAATGCGGGATGGCCAGTCGGGGGGAGAGGGGAGAGCCGCCAATTGTGCTGATTGCCGTCAATTGGTACCAATAGAGCGTTGGACAGAGGTAACGCGAGTCACACCATGACCTGCCTTTATTGATGGAGCGCAGTAAATAGGTGCAGTAGATACATTTGCATCTAGAGGAATTGTATGTAGCTATTTTATTGCATTTGATAAAGTGCTATTTTAACAACCGTTTAATGCTTTATAGTACTAGTGTTATCTACTTTCCACATTACATATTATTTACATTTTATTACATATTGTAAACTGGAAATGAGGACCTTATAATACCTTTAAATAAATAAATAAATATGTTCGGACAATTCACACAACGCCATCTAATCTCAAACTAAGCAGAGCTTCTGATATGAGTTCTAGATAAACTGATATAAATACTTATAAACATTTTTTTTGTAAATACATACATATTATACATAGGAAACATCCAGACTTCGGTACAAACCTGTCTTCACACAAAGTTTGTTCCGACCGGGAATCGAACCCGAGACTCCGGCGTCGAAAGCGGATGCACTACCGACCACGCCACCGAGGCAGTCAAAAATAGCTGATCAATGTGGCTCTGCCCACGTTATATAGTTTATTTCCGTAGAACATATTGCCTGGAGAAATGTAGGCACAATCACCGTCTCTGTCTACCCCTTCGGAGATAAAGACATGATTTTGTTGTGTGCTCGGAATACAGAAAAGATTCCATTCAGTGGTATGTAACATCTGTCCTTGCTGTAGGAATTTTGGCTTGAGTTAAACGTTGGTTATGGATTTTTATACTGCCCCGTAACGACGACCATAGGCTTGCCCCATATTACGTGGGACTGACAAAACTACTGGTAAAGTGTGTGTTAATACACCTTTGCCTACCTCTTCGGGGATATAGGCGTGATTGTTTGTTTGTCTGTCTTGATTGTGTGAATGGGATGTGGCTGTGAATTGGCTCAATTACTTTAAATTCATCACGACTCGACACGATTTTATAAAATTCACTAAAGAACTGATTTACATTCCTGAAAACATATAACGATACTTTTAAAGTTTTAATTATGTTGTCACCAAACATAATATACAACAGTAATAAATATCCCGACCTTAACATAGCATATACCTCTGCGCCGGCGCAGGGGCATCGACCGCGCAGGATATATCCAATTGCGACGCAATAAAGGTGCGTTTAGTCACTGACCCGCCTTGAACTTTATGGTAGGTACCTTGATCTCTGAAAAAAATAGTTATGGTTTGGTTTCTTCCGATTTTTTATTTCATTCTTAAACAGTAATCTACATACAACGGTGCAAATTTCCTCCGAAAGGGTAGACATATTTTACATCCAATTCTCGCCAGAAACTTTGTCTCCGTAATAGATGGTGAGCATATCGATATCGAATCGTGCATTATTTTGTCAGTAGTAACACCAATTCTAGGAGAGGTTAGCTCGAATTACTAATAGCTTAGTCAGAACTTTATGTACTCTGGTTGCGTCCATAAACAATTGAGGCTATATTAGAAAAAACACAATGACAGACAGACACAAATCACTTCTTTATCCCCAAAGGAGTAGGTAGAGGCGCTTATTACCCCAGCCACTTCGTTAACCCCCGTTGAAGGTGGCGAGCCTTTTGCCGCTTCCGGGGACTGGGTATACTTGCCAGAGCCTTGTCCGTTTGTTAGGAGATGTACCGCGAGCAGATGAATCCTCATCTGCTCGCGGTACGGTCATCCGACTAGGAGTTGTTGGTAGGGCCCCAAATAAAAATAAGAATATGAAGTAGAAAGCACTTGAGGTGGTGAGTGTACCAATCAGTGAGTCAGGTCTATCACCTTTTATTGTCGCTTTCATACCGCGGTGTCCGGTTGCCATCCGCAGCTACAATTGAAAGGATAGACATAAACACAACTGACAATTTGAAATCAACTTTATTGCGGATCGTATAAAATTCATTTTCAAACAAAAGTTATGTTTAATTTGTTATTTACAACTGTGCGTGTTATATTTTTGTTTTGGAACGAAGTTCTCTAACTTCTTACAGTAGACATCGTCACGTTACGCTTATCCGTGGTTTCCAACCGGTGGTCCGCAGAAGCCAAAATATGGTCCGCTGTGTAACCCACCCAACCTGCAGTTACGTAAAGAATTTCGTTCCTGACGGGGCGGGGGTCCCCCGATCGCACAATATTTTTTTGGATTCTTCTCATCTTTTATATTATTTTTTGTACAAACCTTATTCTGAGAGTCAACACAAATACGAAATAAGTAGAATTATTAAATTTTGTGCAGTTGTTTGGAAGTTATGGATAAATATTTTTACCAGAATTATTATAATTTATAGGTAAATGTTTGCATTTGAAACAGATTATTTATTTTCTTATTTTTCTTCAAAAGTTCTATGTATTAAGAATACTTGCCTTGTTGTTTTATCCTTGAAAAATTGTAAAAGCCGTCGAAGTGCGAGTCAGACTTGCGCACAAAGGGTTCCGTACGAAAACGGCAAAAAAATAACGTTTGTTGTATGGGAGCCTCCATAAATATTCATTATACCTATTCTGTTTTTAGTATTTGTTGTTATAGCGGCAACATAAATATATCGTCTGTGATAATTTCAACTTTCTAACTTCACGGTTCATAAGACCCTGCTCGGTGACAGACCAGACGGACGAACGAACGTAATAGGGTTCCCGTTTTACACTTTGGGGACAGAACCCTAAAAATGTAGAATTCCAATCTTTCTTAAACAGTGTAGTTTAATTTGAAAACTTTATTACTTATTTCGGTGCAAAACATACATTTTATCGGGTGACAATGATTAATTTGTATGGTAACAATTTAAAATTACAAACATATTGCACAATAACTTTAATTTTTGTTTTACGACAGTTTTTGTAACTTACAACAGTTAGTACAAAATAGTACAAACATCGAAACATATCTGCCACCAAACGAGCACATTTTCCCAAGATTTATGGTAATGATTATTCATCTGGCCACTCTCGCACCGTGGGCACAAGGTGATGTCCGTCCGGAAGGTGAAGGGTGGTCACCCCACCCGTGTCTTAATTTCCGGTCACATCGCATCAGAGATCTCCTTACGATTGTACTCGTTCTTCTCCCCGGTTGCGGGATTCTTTTTTTGGTATTATAAAGATGTAGATTGGAAAATTTATGTTTCGTATGCTGCAGTATGGAAGATAATATACCTAGTTATAATAATATGATGTGTTATTAGTTTTAGTTTTTTAGGTATTTATTTAGAGGCACGTCATCAAGGAGGCACTCCTTGATGTGGCTGCCAAGTTACCTAAATGCAGACTACTACCATCAAGTCGCACTTCCCAAACTTATTTTTTTTTCCAATCCACTGCCCTAATAGTCCGCGGCCGCACCTACGTCCATTGAATTTACAGTGGCGCCCGGCGGACCTTGGCCACCGGCGAGGTGGTCGGGTGTTACTCGCATCTTTGGGGTCGGGTATTATCCCGCGTCGGTGAGTAAAGGCAGCCCTTCTAGCCTGCTTCTGTAAGGACAGTGGGTTGCTAATCTATCGTCCTCAGGCCCCCATCATGGAGGTCGATGGTCCTGGGCATAGTCACGTCTGCGGTGCCCTCGCCGTACACTTCGGAACTCAGCGGGGAGTACGCTCCCTCACCCTACCGGCCGCCTCCTTCACGAGCCTAACCTGCTTGCAAAGCATAACCTGCTCGCAAAGCACTTCCCAATCCTGGAAACTACACAACTACTCTACGCATCTTTTCATTTTTCGTTTTGTTTCTACGCTTTGGTAGAGAGACTTACTAACAGTACTATTATCTCCAATTATGGTAAATTTATTGAAAGTAGTTTTATTTTGTATTAATAAGTATGTATGTACCTATTTATAACTGTAATTGATCCAAGTTAAGAGACTGGTGCCTTCTAGCTGAAATCTCGCCAAGTAACCACTCCATACTCACTGACCACCTCACCTGTGTTGGGCACATGCTCTGAGAATTTTTTAGATTTTAAATCACGACTTATATTTAGCAGTTCAGGGGTCAAAGGGGTCTGGCAGGGGGTTGCAACCGTACCAGGGGTCTGGGATTTGGTGATTTCTATTGTTATTCCAAAGAAAATATAAAAAATTAAGCTTTATGAAATGAGGTAAGTAAGGTACCATTGTAATCACAACCGACACTTCATACTTACTAACCGTTCCTACTTGTGTTGGGGACATGCTCTGAGAAATTTCCAGCCGTTACAACGTGACGTAAGTCTGGCACTGGCAGTGGCGGGCTCTCGGTATATAACCCAAGAATATCCGAAGAATCCTTCAATACAAAATTCAAAGTTCTTCTACATAATTTGGCAAGGCGACCTTAAACCCTCAGAATAAACAGACATGCTACAATCACCTTATATTCCGGTATAACCCCCGACAGGGGATATTGGAATATTTTTCATACAAACACGGTATCTACGTGGACACTTCTACTTGATACAATATTGCTTATAACAGTTGGTTTACATGGACAATAAAATATCACAGAGTGAATTTTTTTCAAACCTTAATTTGTAACTGTTTAGCCGGCTGGCCAAACACAAAAAAATACAAGCCAAGTCACTACCAATTTAAAAAGGAATGTGGTAACTTTGTTTCCCACTAGGAATCAATGAATGAATGAATAATTTATTTAAAAGCAACATAGGCTCATTATGTTAGTAAAATCTTATGTCTAGGTTAGTATTAATTAAATATTAAAATTAAAATAAATTATAAACATTCCTATTGACGCACATTTACCCCGCTATGGCACCACAATGAAAAAATAAAATACTATGCTCAGTAATTTTCTCCATGAAAAGACTTTGCTATTTACATTATAAAATATATCACTGACTCTTTATCAATAATATGATTGGATTTGAACCGAAATTGCTCAAACATATCTCAAAGCATTGATTAGCCAATTCCTAAGTCTAGAATTAAAGTTAATAATCCAAATATAATAACAAAAATCGTGATTGATTTTATGATTACCAACATTTTAATTACCGATACATTTTTCGGCTCAGTTACAAAAACACAAAAGAACAAAAACATGTTTTATAATAATTTTTTCAACACTATGTAAACCTTTCTGAATCCGTAGGTGGTCGCGTCACTGTCCAGTGGCGATCAAACTTTATATATTTTATGTTCACCCCCTTCCTTCCTCCACCCCTTTCTGTATTACACGACTTGTTACTGAACACAACCCGCAAAATATTACCACCTCGCACTGAGGATCGACTTTTTAGTGCAGGATAAGAGGGTTATTAATTAAAGAGTAAAGTTGTATGGGACATCAACCAATAATTGAGTTTTTATAAGAACTATAACATATAACATTACAATTCTATCTTATAGTTTTAGACGTTTTCGTAGTGACAGATTTAAATCTTATACTCTGTACAATATACCTACTATTGACTGCCTCGGTGGCGCAGTGGTATGAGTATGCGACTGCGGCCCTAAGGTCCCAGGTTCGATTCCGGGTCGAATCAAATTATTTGTGTGATCCACTAATGTTTGTTTCGGAGTATGGGTGTTTTATTTGTATAATATATTTGTATTTAGAAATATGTAAGTATGTTTATCAGTCGTCTAGATCCCATAGCACAAGCTATGTAAGCTTAATTTGGGCTAGATGACATTGTGTAAGAATGTCCAGAAATATTTATTTATGTAATATGATTTTTCTCTTTTACCGAAAAGTAAAATATGAGATTGACTCATTAAAATCTGCAAAACTTTAAAGTACCTATATTATGGTTAATTGACAATGTTTGTTATGTGTTAATTATTTACTCGAGTAACCTGTTTCTTTATTTAAACCTAAGAAAATCCGTTCAGTAAACTCTATGATATCCGACAACATTGTTTGCTCGTTTTATTAATTTTATTCCTACTCATTTTTAGAGATCCGTACCTAAAGGGTAAAACGGGAACCCTATTACTGAGACTTCGCTGTCCGTCCGTCTGTCTTGGGCTGTATCTCATAAACCGTGATAGTTAGAAATTTTAAATGTTCACAGATGATGTATTTCTGTAGCCTCTATAACAAAGAATACTGAAAAACTAAACTAAATTAATAAATATAAGGGGGCTTCCCATACAACAAACGCGTTTCTTTGCCGTTTTGGTACGGAACTCATTGTGCGCTAGTTCGACACGCACTTAGCCGGTTTTTGTTAATTTCAGAAATTGCTACTGTTATAATAATTATGTATTGCAGAGATAAGCTGTTGAAAAACAATAACTATAGTACGCTGAGCGTGAAACTATGATTAGGTATATTATTAAAATTTGCAGAAACATAGAACGATATCCAGTAATAATAGAAGCGAGACGTTCAATGCTGGGGGTTTTACGACTGTCCCCTAATCTTACCGAACCCACCTTGATAACTTTAATAAAGCCGTCACATGGGCAGGCGTCGTAAAAGTCATCTGCCACGATATCTGGACGGTAGGTGGACACGGGGAAGGTTATACTCGTATAATCTTTATTACAAATTGGGTGACTGGCAGAAATACTTAACCTACGATGCTGATCTGATAGGTAATCATTTAATTAAATACCTGATATTGGAAGAACATAAATTAGCAACATCATTCACCGAGCTTTTTCCCAACTCAGTTGGGCTCGGCTATCCAGTCAAACTGCGATTCGGCTGAACTTCGATATTTTCCGTGAAGCGACTGCCATCTGACCTCCACAACCCATGGGCGATATCGAAGTTCTGTAGTTAGATCGCGAGGATTATTGATTTAGGGCTCCAACTACCCGTAACGACTGCCATAGATGTTTGTATGACAACCGGGACCGACGGCTTAACGTGCTCTCCGAGACACGGAGGGGTCTCAATGTCTTAAGAAACGGTCACCCATCCTGAGACCGGTCTGACTAGATGTTGTATAACCTTTGGAATGTGTTAACATTGTCGGTTACCACTGGACCACGAGCCCCCGCGAAGAAAATAAATAACCAACGAATAACAAAAATAGATATTCGACGAAACTATAGTTTTAATTAAAAATATGAACAATATATGACAAGATATAACACACCACAAAATAATCGGACCAATTGATCAAGTTTCATCAGGAAAAAAGTTAGCAGTAGGTATAGTCTATATAGTATATAGTAGGTTTTATCCTCCATATTTTTTTTTTTTAATTCTTCGGCCTAAGGCCGCTTCCTAAGGCCGCGGCCGCTCTAACGTCACATTGCCAGGTGTTTCTGGTTACTAGCAGAGGGTATTAGTGGCGCCCGGCGATATCCTCCATACTTAAATTATTTATAAAGCTACTACACAATTGAGGCATGAATGACGGTAAATTTAAATCGAGAACAGTTCTCAAATGATAACAATAAGTGTAACTCAAACTCAACACAGTTTTTCAAATAAGTATTTTCCAATTTTCTTCGAACATAGCAAAACACAGCTTGGAATAAATACGCAATCAAATCAGAAAGGAAGGTGGGCGAGAGTGGACAACAAAAATAAAAGTAATAAAACGCAGACGGACGAACGCGATGACCGTCCCGGGCGACATGTGGCTGGCCACTTGCATTTTTTAAAAATAAAATTTGCATACGTTTAGGGTCCCTCACGATTTCCATGCTCGGCTTTGAGACATTTTTAAACAATATTGCGAGGGCTAAGGAGTTTATAAAAGGTTTTATACTGCGGTAAGTTCGGGGATCGTCTAATGAAATTGTTTTTGGCGATACTACGAGTATACGCTGTAAAGTTTTATTGTAATGGAATTTTGTTTTGGCTACAACTATTTTGTCTACTAAGACTAATTTTCATGTCACAATAAATATAAATACCTACCACATTTTAAAAACTTCTCCTTCATATTCCACACAATGTAGAAATCAGCTTTGTGTGATTTAGTTGTTGCGTTCCCAATGTCCAAGGAATCACATAACCGGGATAAAAGTAGCCATGTATGTCACTCAGTGATTATGTAACTACTAACATTATATTAACGAAATAATTGTCAAAATCGGTTTAAAATATCAGAGCCTATTCAGCCCAAACAAAAAATTCTACTTACAATATATTTCCAAAAAAGTAAAGATTGTTTCTTTTTCAACCGACTTCCAAAAAAGGTGACCTATTTTGGAAGACTGGGTGAACCGATTTTAAAATATTTTTATTGGAAGCCCATATTGGTCCCATTTCAATTTGGTCCCATTCCGACAATTATTCGGATTTATTCGGTTTTGTAAATTTTTGACGTGTATTTTGTATTATTATGAAGTACATGACAAGTAAATTACTTCTAATATGTACTTACTATTTACAAAGGGGCTCGTGGTTTAGTGGTAACCGACAATATTAATACATGGCAAAGGTTAAGCAACATCTAGTCAGGTCGGTCTTAGGATGGGTGACCATTTCTTAGGACACTGAGACCCCTCCGTGCCTCGGAGAGCACGTTAAGCCGTCGGTCCCGGGTGTCATACGAACATGTATGGCAGTCGTTAGGGGATAGTTGGAGCCCTAAATCAAAAATCCGACCGGTCTAACTACAGAACTCGATATCGCCCATGGGTTGCGAGATGGCAGTCGCTTCACGGAAAATATCGAAGTTCAGCCGAATCACAGTTAGACTGGAAAGCCGACCCCAACTAAGTTGGGAAAAGGCTCGGTGAATGATGATGATTTTTACACAGGGTAAAGAAATGTCTGTTATTGCTTAGGATATAAATAGCTGAAGGGTCATTTGTATCCCAGTGAGTTGTCATCGAGATACGTACACGGTGGGCCATTACAGCCCATTTCAAACTACTTAACAACTTATTTTCAGAGTTCGCCCTATTTAATTACCGAATTAAAAAGCAACGCCTGTGAAAGTCATACCATACAGTTCTCACGTCTGTCAGTGTGTATCGTTAAAACAAAACCACCTCAATTCTGAAACAGTGAAATTTTATCAATGGATTGTGAACCTTACCGAGGTGATTTAAGATTGTTTCTATGAAGTTTTTGTGACAAGCGTAATGTCTCCCACGGTGAGAATGTATTTGAGTATGCGTTAGATATATCAAGTTAAGATGATTACACTAGTTTCACAGTTAGAGATGTGTGATCGAAAGGTCATGGACAAAGTCTAGTAAAAATAGTTGACCTTTGTCAATGAATTAACCTTGTGGATATGTACTACTTATGAATTATGTGATTCGATGATGGTTAAATAGAAAAGTATAATAAAATTGAAAAGAGAATAAGCTCCCGAAAACCTGACTATTAACTCCAATCTTCTTCTTAAATCTTCCTAAAAATACTAAATGGATTCAGGCGTTTCCTGGTGAAAATCCATGATAAAACAATGGAAAATTGATTTTGAAATTTAAATAATTGCAATGATTTCGCTAAATAGAAGACATGTTAAACGTCGACATATGTTTCGCCTACTCTTTCGTTTAACATGTCTTTTACTTAGCAAAATCATTGCAATTATTTAAATTTCAACATCAATTTTCCATTGTTTTCCTAAAAATAGTTTTTTTTTCTAACTAACGTAAATATTTATTTAAATACAAAAAGTTTTATAAATGATTTCTCACTAGGATTAAATACTTACTGATTTGTTTAGTGTGTGGGTAAGAACGTAACATTTCCTGACACTTATTTACGTAAGCAGAAGAAAATTAACACCGCCGCCAGTAACAACTGAAAAGTTGGTCAGTTTTTTGTTGGAATCTTAAGACCTACAGTGTGTCTAGTACCAGTTCCTAAATGTGGGAGGCGTTAGCATCGGCATCAAGCCCTCGATGAAGTACCTAGGGATCGTACTTGATAGCCGATGGAACTTCGGACCACATTTCCGAAGTTTGGTCCCCAAGGTGACGCAGGCATCGGTCGCGCTTTCGCGACTGATGCCCAACCTAAAGGGACCCAACGCTTCCTGGAGGAGACTGTACCTGGGGATCGTGCGGAGTATGGCCCTATACGGGGCTCCCGTATGGGCGGATAGGTTGGCTGTCAAAGGGAACGTGACTCTGTTAAACAGACCACTTCGAACCTTGGCCGTCAGAACCATACGGGGGTACCGCACGATCTCCGGAGAGGCTGCATGTCTCCTAGCCGGGACCCCTCCATGGGACCTGGAAGCGAGAGCCCTTGCGTCATTGTTCCAATGGCGCAAGGAGGCGCTGGAGCGGGACCACAGGCCTGCGTCTCAAGAAATCGAGGACCAGCGGTCCCAACTCCGCCAGGATCTCATGGAGTCATGGAGGGTGCGACTTGAGCAACCCAAGTGGGGTACCACCATCATCGCGGCGGTAAGACCGATCATGGACGATTGGCTGCAGAGGCAGCATGGTGAGCTCACGTATCGTGCGACGCAGATCGTTGCCGGGCATGGATGCTTCGGTAGCTATCTGTTTCGCATGCATCGTGAGGTCACACCCCGGTGTCAACACTGCGAGGTTTCCGACGACGACACCGCACTCCACACGTTGGTGGAGTGCTCAGCGTGGGCGAGCCAGCGCCGGGACCTCGTAGTGGGTCTGGGCGTGGATACCCTCTCGCTGGAGACCATGCTTCAAGCCATGGTCTCCAGCCGGAGTAGGTGGAACGCGGCCGTGTCCTTCTGCGAGCAAGTCATGCTCGCGAAGGAGGCGGCCGGAAGGGAGAGGGAGCGTACCCTCCCCGCCGAGTTCCGTAGTCGGCGGCCAGGGCGCCCCAGACTACGCGACTACGCCCAAGACTATCGACCTCCATGATCGGGGCCTGAGGACGGCGGGATCGCCATCCGCCGTCCTTACAGAAGCAGGCTAGAAGGGTTGCGTGCTGCGGGGCCTCTGCCCCATAGCACGCAACCAGATTCACTCACTGACGCGGGATAAAACCCTTCCCCCAACGACGCGGGATTCTCGTCCCGACCCAACACCCGAAGAGACCACAGAGGTGGTCAAAGTCCGCCGGGCGCCACTGGACATACCCTCTGCTAGTAACCAGAGACGCCCGGCAACGGACGTTAGAGAGGCCGCGGCCTTGGCCGCGGCATTAAAAAAAAAAAAAAAAAAAAAAAGTACCAGTTCCTTATGTTAATTTGCTCGAAATACGTTTTCGTATTCCCTATACATTTCACACCAGCGCCCTTTGCGGTAATATCTGGGAACTATGTGAAATGTATGGAGGAATACGACAACGTATTTCGAGTAAATTAATGTAAAGAACTCTGAATTGAATATGCTAACTCTTGTTACTACTACAGAGTGACATTATTCCTTATTGACGTATAACCCGTGAGAAGCAGGCTAAAGCGGGTACCATCGTAGCCATAAGTTAAGTTAAGCCGACATTAGTCTCAATCAATCGACAGTCTCACACGTCCGTCCATTCACCTCTCGTTTATTCACTCCTCCGTTGCTTTTTTTCTTCAATTATATTTTTATTTCGATTAGCGGGCGGTTCACATGTGGCGCCTTTACCCTTCCCACGTACAAAGTACTTTATAACCTAATGTAGACTTTATGTTGTAGGTTTAGAATTTATTTTGGTTGGTATGAAATTTGCATTTGCCTAAAGATTGAGCGTAAAATGAACACAAGCGTAGACACGTTTATGGTAAGAAACGTTGGGAACACCTGGATCGGTTCGTGTAACATATTTATACTGTTTCTGGGAATACATATTTGTTTGGACGGTTTAAATGTTATTAATATTATTAGTGATTGTGCGACGAGAATGTTGTGGGGTAAGTTGTTGAAATACGCACGTTTTGTGTTTAATTAAGTGGTGTTGGATTTATCTTTTAGATAATAATACTTGGAAGGTGAATTTCTGCTAACGTACAAATTTAGTCTAACGTCTTCTCGTATAGTCGTTTCTGTAAACCATTTGCGTTGCCATTTTTTATTTTATTTCCGCGGCCGCTCTATCGTCCGTTGCCGGGCGTTTCTGGTACACACGCAGAAGGTATTCACTGACGTGAACATGGTCCTTACCGTAGTTCAGCTAGTTGAAACACTAATTTGCAATTGCTAGTATACTTTAAACAAGAAAAATGTGTGGGCTCATTGATCACTATCAATTTTTAAGAACGGGCAACTAGTCACGGGACCGGTTACATAGTGGGAAAAATCAACTCAACCCACTTATTGGTCTATGTATCGTCAATTAAAACTGATGTCCAACAACTGCTGTCAATCAATTTTAACTACTTTACGGAATACGGAAATTCTACAAAGTGTCATCTATCGACAGTGTAAAAATAGATGATGAAGATGTGTAATAACGCATAGATATTCCACACAAATCATCTTAATTTTTACTTACCCGATTGCAAGACAGTGATTTTTCTGTGAGGTTTATATAAAATTTAATTAACTCACGAAATGACGTGTGGACGCCAGAACGTTATTCAAAAAAATATAGTAAAATATGGTTACATATTTTACTTGATGGTTACATCAAGTTCAGTAATCTTCAAAAGACAAATATGTATCTAATTATTCAGTACGTACAATGATAGAGCCAGTGATTCCATATGTCACTACAAACTCTCATGCAGTAATTAATCACTAGATGTCGGCGATGACAACCGGCTAATGACGCTAACAGTCGCAGTCGGTTGTACAAACATAGCTAGGCGAGACGTCTGTTTTTGTACATGACTAATGTTGAAGATGGCTGATAAGATTGACATCATCGAGTGTGAAGGTCGGAAGGAAGAAGAACTTACCGGTGGAACTGGCATCATGACAGACATACATTTACAAATCATGTCTTCATCCCCGAACGGGTAGACAGAGGCGCCCACATTTTGCCAATTTGGAAACCCCACGTAATGCGTATACGTATATTTGCTAGCACCGCGTGCAGGCAAGGATGGCTTGTGCTCTGGGGACGTTAGTATTGACACGTGGCGTAGGGGAAAGCTATAGGAAACTGCCTTAGAATAACTGAATTTGATTTCCTATATTCTAATCTTTGTTTATACGTTGACTACGTTGACTGTAAATTACCAAAATATATCAAGATTAACGGACTATCAAAATAATGTTACCTCAAATCACACATATCTATACGTTTGTTAACTATTAAGCTTCCAATTCCGCACCTTCCTCAGTTTATTTTAGATACAGAAATTCTCACAAAATATTTAGTGAACAAGCGAGAGGGCTTTTTGCTGGTCTAATCCAAATACGTGGCCACAAAAATGTGTTCTACCTTTATTTTAGGAAAACACGACTATTCCGGTAGTTAGACGCGACAGGTGTCTTACCACTAGGGCTGCCACAAATTTATTGTAATTTATTTAGGACAGCATTTTAGTGATGTTTCGTCCTTTCTGGTTTCATGTTTTACTATTATACTTTCTTTTGTGAGTCTTCAAACTTCAAAGTTCTGGAGGGATTGGGAAAAGGTTATAATTTATACCAAAAGAGATAGTATATTTGGAAAAGTCTGCATGTTTAAGATTTGCGGATGACGTTCGTTTTTTTTTTTTATATTTGGTTCGCCAAATTGACGCCGCCCGCCTGTTGGTAAGTCGTGACGACGTCTAGCGATTGTGGGCCACTCTCACAGCACACATTACTATTGAGAGTGGCTCTCAACTTGACGACCTACTGATGTGCCTCTTCACGCTCCGCTTAAAGAACCCAGGATTATATGTGGGAGGAAACCCGTGCACAGGCAGGGCGTTCCAGGCCACTATCGTTCGGCAGAGAAACGAACGTTTAAAACGTTCGGTTCTTGCGAACATGCTATCCACTGTGTGGGGGTGGCATCTCTGCCCGACACGATTCGTTCGGGATCGGAAGGAAGATGGTGGGATCAGATTGAAGAGCTCTTCAGAACACTCGCCGTGGAAATACGGTAGAATGCGGCCAAGGAAGCTATTGTTCGGCGCTGAACTAGCGGCTCAAGGCTTCCCGTTACCTCCGGACAATCTATAATACGGATAGCCCGTCGCTGCATAGCGTCGAGAGCGTCCAGCAGAGACTTCGCGGAGCCGTCCCAGAGGTGAGAGCAGTATTCGACGCAGGGTCTAATCTGCGTCTTGTACAACAGACACCTCTGGTCCGGTGTAAAGAATCTCTTTACCTTATTCAGTATTCCTAGTTTCCGCGAAGCTAGCTCTATACATCTTTCGATGTAGTTTTTATTATTGAGCTCTCGACGAACGTCTATGCCAAGGATATCAAGGTTCTCCTTCATTTGTAATAATGCATTCTGAAGAGAGGGTAGGGGAAGGAAAGGGGATTTCTTCGCAGTAAATGCACACGCCTTTGTTTTGCGGGCATTGAACTCGACCAGGTTCTCGGTACCCCATTGAGAGATACTGTCGAGGTTACGGTCGAGATCAGCCACGAGTCATCGTCTCTCCTCCTCAATCTCAGATCGCCCCGACGTCGGACGAACCGAGTAACTCCCGTGCAGTGTGCTGTCATCTGCATAGCAATGAATGTTCCCGAGGGATAGCATATCATTGATATGCAGAAGAAAGAGAGTTGGTGATAGTACGGACCCCTGCGGTACCCCGGCATTCACTTGCAAGAAGCGAGAAGACTGGCCATCGCAGAGGACCCGCACTCGGCGCTCGTTTAAAAAGCTGGCAATCCAGCTGCACAGTTGAGGAGGTAGACCATATGCCGGAAGCTTGGAAAGGAGTGAAGCATGCCAGACCCTATCGAAGGCTTTGGCGATGTCCAGGCTAATAGCCAAGGACTCGCCGTGCCTTTCCATAGCCCCACCCCAGACATGCGTTACGAATGCCAGAAGATCACCCGTTGATCTTGGGGATCGGTTGTACGTTCGCCTCCTTCCAGACCTCCGGCACGAGCCCTGAAGAGTATGACAGGCGGTACAGACGCGTTAATACTTGAGACAACTCAGCTGCACATTTTCGTAGCACCACCGCCGGAATGCCGTCAGGGCCACTGGCTTTCCGCGTGTCGAGTGACCGCAGCACTGCCCGTACATCACATTGCTTGATAACAATATCAGGCATTGTGTGGCCACAGTTGGCGATGGCGGGGGGCTGCAGGCCACGGTCGTCGACCCGGGAATTAGCCGCAAAGAGGTCTGCGAGCATATCCGCTTTCTCTTGGGCTTTGTGAGCCAGTGTTCCATCTGGGTAACGCAGCGGTGGCAGCGAGGGCTGACAAAAGTTAGATTGCATGGCTTTGGCCAGTTGCCAGAATCCACGGCTGCCCGTGGGATGGGAAGTGAGCTCCTGACCAAGCCGCGCGACGCGCTGGGCATCCGCTCTCTTAAAGGCCCTCTTACTCGACTTTGTGGCCCGGTTGTACGCTGCTTTGAGGTGGCCCACGTTTGGGTCGCGCACAGCCCGGGCCCTGATCCAGGCGCGATATGCCGACTGTTTTTGTCGAACAGCTTTGGCACAATCTCGCCCGAACCAGGGACGGGCTCTGCGGATACTGGCGACATCAGTGAAAGGGATGTAATAATCCATCCCTAAACTGATCTCGCCAGCAATAGCAGAAGCACTATCCGAAGGAGCCTTTCCTACAAAGCAGCACTGGCTCCAGGGGACGGACGCATAATAATCACGTAGACCGTCCCAATCCGCTGACGAGTAGTGCCATAGCCATAGGTCGGAGCCGACTCGCCGGACGGAAGGGCTCCCAAACCCCCCTGATGCAAGGCCGCCGCTACCCCACACCGGTTACCACCCGGAGCGGCGATCCCACATCAGGATTATGCGCAACATGTGGGGCAGCCTCCTGGGGTGGTTGGCCCCAGACGGGCCCCATGACTGTGTTGCGGGCGGCCGCGGCAACGCCGTTGCTAAGGGTCTCCCTGGCCGGCGAATCGACCCACACCACCCACACTAAACTCCGTTTCGCCCCCACTGGTCCCATGCCTGCTGCACCATACATCGCCCCGGGCCCGGCGGTGCAGCTGCTGAACCCCTAACGCAACCCAGCCTGGGCTGGGTTACTTGGGGGGCTTTAGCACAGCTGCACGGTGGTACCCCCCCGGACCAACACTGTTGTACCACCTGGTACCCACGTAGGGGCCGAAGCCACTCCATAGGTACCGTAAATTAACGAGCCTTGTCCGTTTATCAGCAGGTGCGCCACTAGCAGGTGAGGTCGCTGGGGCCCTAAAGATGTTGGTAGAGCCCCTTTGCACCCAAAAAGTTTTTGTTATTTAATCGTATAATGTCTTTGACCTACAGTCCTCTGAAAAAGAACAAACAAAATTAGTGATAGGTAAATTATCGCATTTGGTATTTTACAGTGTGATAAGAAAATAGGTCAGCAAAGTTTGCAGCACCCAACCAACGCTAGTTGAAATACTATCGAAAATTAACCTTTGCCATCCCTATGTGGTGCCCAAGCGCAGGCGCCCGTGCGTGTCGTTCGCTCTTAACATCCGTCATTGTCGTACAAAGTGGAAACGACCCGCTTTTTCCACTACATTAATGATTTTTTTAATAGCGTAGGTCGCACGTAGGCGGCTAGGAATACCTGGCCACCGTCTCACATTTATCAAACGACATTAACCTTAAGACACAAATAATTTATAGTTTTGACGGCACTCCACTAGAGGTGACTTAATAACAAATCATTTTTATTTAGTACGAGTTATTAAAGTTTAGTTTTGCGTATTTGCGTGATGAGAGAAATATGTAACGGATGTGGTCGAAATGTCTACAAGCTTTTACGTATACGTAACTCATATTCACGAAAAGAAAACACAACGGTGCAATGCAATCAATGTTGGTTTTTAATTTATAAAAAAGCTATGATGGTATGTAGCTCATCAATTTAGCTCATGTGTGTACTTTTTTCTTTAAATGGCGTACCAGATATAGAATTAATATCGATTGTTTTCATAGCATCAGTTATTAAAAGTGGCCGGACCCGTCAAAGCAACAGTGTTGCTGGCTCAGCGCCAGAACACTAGACATTAATCACATGAACTGAGGAGAATCACTCAAAAATCGCTTCCACCAGTCGACAGACGTATCGATAAGTTTGACGATATTGTAAACACAATTTTTTGTTCACATAATGTAGGTTAGTTGAGGCTATAGAGAATACTTCCATCGCATTGAAGTAACTATTAGTTTATTGTCTACCAAGTACTAGCAAGGCTAGCTCGCAGCGTCGCAGTAATCCGCGTAGAAAACCCATAAGATTTTGATGAAACAAAGCCTCTATTTAAATTGCCATCTATTTATGAAAACTGCAACAAAATGAACTTCATGTTCCATGGTTCAAGTAACTCTCACTACGTTCCAAGGGAAAAATAGTACAAAGCTCTGGAGCTTTTTTTAAAAAAAGATAGGTATCAAACAAACAAATTTTATTTTTTTAGCTGTGCACTGCAGGATTGGAATTTATATTAACCAAATCTATTTTTTTGGAAACAATTTTACGTACTAGGTTTATACAAATAAAATTTTATTGCAAATAAAGGTATCTGAAACTGTAAAGTACTCTATGTTAAAGGTAAACATAGGACGTGTCCATTTTGGCCGTCAGCGTTGTGCATTAGCCCATCAACACCGGTGTGGAGCAGCTTTATCAACGACTAATGTTCTATAATCTCACTGCCACATCGATTTGTGATCTCATTGTATGAAAAAGGAAGCAGTGAGGAAAGATCACCTCTGATGTCTTGCATAACAATTAATCTTTTTATAAAATTGATGTAAAAAAAACAATGATGTAGAGTTACAATTTGAGTATTAAAACCTTGTAATTTTTTCTTCTTTTTATATCGACGTCAAATTGACGTCGCCCGGCTGATGGTAAGTCGTAACGAAGTCTAAAGATTGTGGGCGACGCTTACAGCACACAATATTATAGAGAGTGGCCCTCAACTTGACGACCTACTGATGTGCCTCTTCACGCTCCGCTTAAATTTACCACAGTATACCTAGGAGTCCTAGCCATAAGGTATTTACCTAACTACTCAACTCTTACTTTAAACCGACCTCCAAAAAAAGGAAGTTCTCAATTCGATTGTATTTTTTTAAATAGTGAATAAGTATTGATATTTACGAAAAAAAAAATCTTGACAAGTAAACTAATCGGTAAACTTTAAGTTTATATTTTGTGTGGGGCTCTTTCCACCGCAGGTCTTTCGGCCGTACGTGAACCAAATGGTTTAGCACGAAGCGATGGAAAGAGACCAGACGGTATGTCGTTGCTACCGTGGAAGATGGGAAGGCCTTTGGTGTGGGACGCTACATGCGTTGACACCTTAGCACCTTCACACCTTCCAAGCACATCCGGATGTGCCGGTGCTGCTGCTGCATCGGCTGAAGACCTCAAACGGCGTAAATATGCTAACCTAGCAGGTGATTACATATTTGAGCCGTTTGGGGTTGAGACACTGGGGTCATGGGGTCCCAGTGCTCGCCGCACAAAACTTTGCTAAACGCCTAATCGATGCTTCTCAGGACCAGAAGGCTGGCTATTTTCTGGCCCAAAGAATAAGTATCGCCATTCAACGTGGCAACACAGCCAGCATTCTGGGAACCTTCCCAGTCGGCAATGACGCGGAGGATTTTGTAAACGATATTTTGTAATGTAAATATTTTTAGTATATAATTATGTATATTTTGTACATTTTAATTCTTATTGTAAATAAATATCATGTTAGACTTTTGTGTGGTACTCGTAACACAGATATTCAAAAACGTTTGCTATAATTACCTACGTGTATTTTTAGACAACTTGATATTTATCTATGGTTATTGTCTTAACCATAATGTACTCTATATCTCATGTCAGGCGCTAAAAAGATTTATAACTCCTTAGCGTTTATTAGCTGATATATTTATAGCAAATACTTAGAGATATTGCCTCAGTTGGGTTACTCGGATGGAGTGTACACAAAATATGCTTAAATACCGTAAATCATACTAGGTGGCAAGAGCGCATTAAGCTAATAAGTATAGCAATGAAACAAAGACGATGACATATTTCTTTGTTGGATGAAGAACTGGATAAAAAACAATGTGTTACACCAACTGTATTACATCATATATAATATTATGAAAACAAATGATTTATTCTCACATACTACCCAGAGATACATGTCGCACGCCCAGAACAACAAAGGCGTAAGTACGAATACATCTTTTTTTTATTGGAGTTTTGAATAGTACAAGTAAAGATACATACGGTATTTTTTTTGGTTTATAACAAAAGATCATAGAACCAAAAACATAATAGATATACCTAGTTAAAAAGTTTTTTTGCTGTCCTGTAAAGTTAGTGTTTTCTTCTTACGCCTTTATTGCTCTGGGCGTGCGATATATAGCCACTTGCCTGGATAATATATACAGCGATATGTTGCCAGAAAGTAAAAGTATTATAAAAAAGCTAGATTCAGACCATTGTGGGCAAATAGCATCTTTTAAAATCACTAAAGAAAAAGTTATAAAACGTAAAATATTATGTAGACCAATAACTGGTGACCGCTTGGAACGTATGAGGGTTGGACTTTGCAATAAAATTCCATTCTTAGACACTGGCTTAGATCCAAATGTAATGTATAAATTATTTTTTGATTCTTTTTACAACGAGTTCAACTCCATATTCAAGTCTAAGGAGGTCATGATTAGTGATAGTCCTACTTTCAGTGAATGGGCCACTGAGGGTATACACAAAAGTAGACAAAAACTTTATGAACTATACTCAGAAAGACAGCTTAATAGATCAGTTGAATTTCTAGATTATGTTAAAACTTATTCAAAAAAGTTTAAAGCAGATTGTTTAGCAGCTAAATCAAAATATATAAGTGATAAAATTCTCAATAGTGCAGACAAAGTTAAATCTACTTGGAAAATTATAAACGCGGAAAGAGGTCAACAAAAATTAAATGATAATCATTTTAAACTTAATATAAATGGTAAAATAACTACATCAGACTTCGAGGTCGCTAACGAATTTGAAAATTTTTTCTCCCGAATTCCTGTAGATTTGACAAAAACCCTAGGCTCTTCAACCCCCATTGCAGAATCTTTGTTAAAAGCAAACGTTCCTTGTTGTAACGTTATATTTAAATTCAGTAAAGTTAACATAAACACTATCTTAAAAACTTTTAAATCTTTAAATATCAAGAAAACAGCTGACCTCTGGGGCATCTCTGTGTATTTAGTAAATTCTTTTATTGAAATGGTTGCTCCTGAACTAGTAATAATATTTAATAATTGTGTTGATAGTGGTGTGTTCCCTGATTTAATGAAATCTAGTAAATTAATTCCCCTGTTTAAATCGGGTAGTACTTCAGATCCGTCCAATTTCCGTCCCATTTCTGTACTACCTACATTTAGTAAAATTTTTGAAAAAATTATGCTTAATCAAATGCAAAATCACTTTAACGTTAATAAACTATTACATACAAAACAATTCGGTTTCACTCGTGGTCGGTCCACCACTGATGCCGGAATTAAATTATTAGAGTGTATATACAGGGCCTGGGATGAGTCATATGATGCTTATGGTGTATTCTGTGACTTATCTAAGGCCTTCGATTGCGTTCAGCACCAGACTTTAATTAAGAAACTTGATCATTACGGAATCCGGGGGACGGCCTTGAATTTCGTCAATTCTTACTTAAGTGATAGGGTCCAGAAAGTAGTGATCAATGGTAAACAGTCACCTGGTTCTCCTGTAGCAATGGGGGTACCGCAGGATTCAATTTTGGGACCTTTTCTTTTTCTAGTATATATTAATGATCTCCCTCACCTCATAAGAGACGACCACGAGGTAGTTTTGTTTGCTGATGACACTTCTTTAATATTTAAAGTTAAACGTGGACAGCGCGAACTTGACGATGTAAACATTGCCCTCTCTAGGATAGTCCACTGGTTTTGTGCTAATAATTTATTATTAAATGAAAATAAAACTAAATGTGTAAGATTCACCTTACCTAATGTAAGACTTGTTAAAACCAGTGTTAAGGTTAGGGATGATATAATAGAATTGGTCGATGACACTGTCTTCCTGGGCATAACGTTAGACTCCAAATTGCAATGGGGGCCTCATATCGGGAAAATTTCGGCCAGGCTTAGTTCAGCAGCCTATGCTGTCAAAAAGATCCGACAACTTACAGACATTAAAACGGCGCGTCTTGTCTACTTCAGCTACTTCCACAGTATCATGACATATGGCATACTACTGTGGGGTAACGCTGCCGATATTGAATGCATCTTTGTGTTGCAGAAGAGGGCTATCCGGACTATCTATGGAATGGGGTCTCGGGAGTCATTAAGAGATAAGTTTAAGCATATTAACATCCTTACAGTGTATTCACAGTATATTTATGAAATTTTATTGTATACCCACAAGAACAAAAGTAAATTTGTGAAAAATAGTGATAATCATAATCTAAACTTAAGAAATAAGGATAAACTGGCTGTTCCTAAATTTAGGCTTCATAAAGTGAGTAATTCTTTTGCGGGGAACTTTATTCGAATGTACAATACATTGCCAACCGAAATAGCAAATTTATCTGTCAATAAATTTAAAAAACTAATAAAAAGTAAATTGTGCCATAAAGCTTATTATAGTATTAATGATTTCTTAGATGACAAGGCGGCCTGGTTGTAACAACGTAACGAATTGCTCCTTTCTAAATAACTCTGTATTAGATTTAAGATGAAATATTTTGAAAAAAGCCGAGCTGAGTTTCTTGAGGGCTCTTCTCAGTCTCGTTGCATTTTGGAACCCTCGGTAGAGTCACACCAACTTCTGACGAATCTAAATAATTTTCTGAAAATTTCAAAGATAATAAACGTTATTTTATTTTATTTTATTTTATATGAAAATATGTTCAACATAAATACAAAGAACAAAAGTTTGGTGTATGTTCTAGTATTGGGATTAAATATCGCTACTAGCCCAGTTTATTGCACTATGCAACATGGTAACGCAGCTAGTATTCCGAGAACCTTTGTGGTGGTCAGTGGTCAGCCTATTACCGCTAACTATGCTCCTAAATATATAAAACCTACTAAATATGAAAAAAAAAGTTGTTTTATGATACAGATTTTCTATGAGCTTTGCTACAGATCTGCCACTCTTACGTTCATTGCCGGGCGTCCCGGTACCAGAAGGTATTTCCAGCGACGGCCGGCGGGCTAATGACGCCCGGTGGACATCTGTATCATAAAATAACTCTTAGTCATTATAGTACAGTTTACTAGCAATAACAGACTAAGTCTGCCGCTTTGTTGTGTTTTGCTGCCTTCTTCAAGTTTGTGTTTCTTAAAATGCCTAAACGGATGACATTAGATTAAGTAGTTTATGAAACTGTATATAACTAGACATTAGAACTCTCGTAGGATACTATAAAGAAACTCGCCAAACCTCGTTTCTTTAAAACCTAGTACTCGTGTTCCAATTCCCCTCTTCATACAACAGTTTCATAAACTACTAAGTATATCAGAGACGTCAGGAGGTGCTCTACAGATCAGGTTGGGGGTCTTAGAGGATTAATATCCCCGAATGTTCAAAATTATATGATATCCTCCTCCTATAGCCAGGCTGTGTGTCGAACGGTGTTTCCATTAACCTTCTTATATATAATTATTTATCAGTTTTTAGCTTTTACACTACATGGGACTCATATTTTGACATTGATCTAATACCTGTTCAGTAATCTTAAGAGTAGGGACTATGAATTTCAACCTCTCAAATTAATCAACAATTTACTTCTAATGTATACCATACGTTCTTGTCATGTTACGTTTTGTAGATCAAAACAAATATAAACAAAATTTCATTGAATTAATGTTACAATATCACCGTAACTCACTGTCTCTAGCAATAGTCGTGTGCCCACATTATAATACTTAACCATTTTACAAATATAAATGAGTACCTATTGCAAAAACGCGTCGGGAAACTTGAGCGCCATTTAATTTCCAAATAAAATTGTTGATGTAATGTCCTTTAATATTTGTTTAATCTTTATTTTTGTCGAGGCTTTTGTCCATAATGGGCATGTCAGCCTCATCATACCCTGAACAGTTTACAGCAAAAAATCATTATTTACATATTTTATATACAGGAATCATTAAGGGTTAAATAATTGCCAGAATAGGCCTGCTTTTTCCGACAAAGGAGAAGTCGACAGTCATTATTATCAAAGATCTGATATAAGTGGTTATTGAACTCAATATCATGTCGTCATGTTCCGTAGTCACCCGTAATTGCCCCTTTAACTCCTGAACAAACACAGTTATCTAATTTACTATAGTTTTTCTTCAAAATTGGACAACACACAAAACATGGACTCTTTTTCTATTTTTTTTCAGGTTTGGTATCTCGCAAACCAATTGGTAATTAAAGTATCCAAAAATCTTATTAGCAACTTCCCATTTCAACCGTGATCACATTTCAATTTGGTCCAGTTCTGACAACTTGAAGTTCCTGTGTGCTAAAATTATAAATCATAATAGAATCTCATTTAAGCTATTTAAAGGGAGTTCGATTTTTGCTGAGCGCGTGGCAGGTGGTTTTTTAGGTTACTTCTGGCGCTCCGCAAAAATCAGGTTTCCAGACACTCTATTACCGAACAACGTTTCTTGTTGTCCTGCACCTGGAACTAGTTAGGAATAACTAGTTCTTCTGTGCGGGACTATCAACTAATCAAGCATTACCTTGACATTGGCGAATCATCGATCAATATCAATGGAGCCACGTTTTTAAAAGAAGAAGAAGAAGCTATTTAAAAGCTAGTATTAAATACTACTAAACGTATGTATATAAAATACTTCTAGCCTTCAGATTAAATTTAAAGAACAATAAAATGATTATTAATCGTAGTCTTTACCTAAATACCTATAAAATACTATCACAAGTCTAGACGGATTCATAGAAAATCTTACTCATAAATTATCTAAAAAAATGTTATGCACCTGCCAAGTGCAATATCAATGTTATAATGAAACCATCTGCTTTATTACAAAAGAAACTAATAATAAAATGGTCGTTATTACCGTCGGTACGTAGAATAAAGGTGTTTAAAAACGAATGAAAATGAAGACTGACACAAATAACATGTAAGAGTTATGACGGTAATCTTCTAAAATGTGCAAAGGAGACTTAAGTGTGGCTATTTAGAAAGAAAATTGTTGTGGATACAATGTAATTACGTAGATGTGATCTGCGTAATTACATTGTATCCACAACATTTTTTTACAAAATAATCCATAATTATTTCATGTTAGTTGATGCATGCTGCTTCGCCCGCTTGGATTAACTTGAATAAACGTAGCTTCTTAAATATTTGTGTGATCCACAAATGTTTGTCTCGGAGTTCGGGTGTTTTCTATGTATATTATGTAGGTATGTATTTAGAAATATATAAGTATGTTTATCAGTTGTCTAAATCTCATAGCACAAGCTTATAGCTTAGTTTGGGCTAGATGACGTTGTATGAGAATGTCCAAAAAATATTTAATTATTATTATTCTATTGCACAAATACTTTTCCACTGGTATACCAATGGCATACCTATATGAACGGAGATTTATACATTCATATACATAGATAGATACATATACATAGATAAAAAATCCTTTTTATAAAATTGCTGGTTGTTTATGGAGCCTTCTCGTCCCGAATTCCCACGGGACATATCACCAAGATAAAAAGAACCCACTCAGGGATACTGTAACTACAAAGTAATGAAATAATTTTTAAAATCACTTCAGTATTTTCGAAGCCTAATCAATGCGAACAAACAATCAAATATTTCCTCTTTATAATATTATTAAAGAAAATATCTACAGACTTACACGATTTGTACTATTTTATTACAGTAATATTTAAAGTAAACACAATTTAGTTAGTTGAAATTCAAATGGCAATACCCAGGTATCATAAATTGGCTGACCCTTATCGATGTTTACCTTTCAGGATGAACAATAACAGTTAGGTAGGTATATTGCACAATATAACTTAGGTACATAGTTTGGTGACACCGCATTCCGACACGCTCAGCTACGAGTAGGTATTGCTTGTGTAGGTGAAATTGTATGTATTTTAACTATTTCAACGAATTTTACATCAGTTTCGCTTCGTTTGTGTTTGAGTTAGAATATTAGACATGAAGGGAATGTTTCGCAGTATATTTTTTAAATGTAGACTTCGAAATTGATCGATCTTAAAGAAGTAGGAGACGCATACATTTTAGGTACCTATATACCTACTCGTAAATTGCCCAATTTCAGATTAGTTTTTGAATTTCTATTATGCCTATATTATGGTTCCCGGTATCCATAGGCAATAAGCTTGCCCTCTATCATGTAGTTTCAACAAACTATTGATAAAATCTGTGAGTGATGCACCTCTGCGTACCCTCTCGGCGACATAGTCATTACAACGTCTCTATTCTTTTGGGGCTACAGACGTAATGATTTAACAGACAAAAAGCCATTTAATTTTTTTTATCAAATATAGTTGATGGTTTCGATTGTCGGCACTTGGTGAAACTTATAGAAATACATGTCATGTTAATAAAAAACACTTGTACACCGTTTCACTTTTATTTAATATACAGGATTTAACCTGACCGGTTTCGCTTTATAGCATTATCAAAGGTTGTTGTTCACTTTACATATTATTATTTATTAAACAAGTATTTTACTACACTGTTTAACATACGACGGCACGCTGCTCGATTTGCTCCATTTGCGGAAATGATGTCAGATTGCTTTGTTAATAAATTTATAAAATTAAAACTAATTATCGCACACGTTTCAAACTTCACACAATTAACAGGTCTGAACTGAACTAAATAACGTGGGTAGATTTGATTTTTAGAACTAAATGGATCAGTGTTAGGCCGACTACTTTTCAATCCACCCTCGTATCTTCAAGCCATTGTTGAACTAAATTCTTATAAGTAATATTTTAAGAATTTAGTTAATTTATAAACCAGTCGGTGCATTTGCAAAAAAACATTCTACATCTGCCCATGTGGCTGCACTCCTACTACTCGTACTGCAGGTCGCGGGTCATTATCAAATTTATCACATACAGGATGATTGAACTAATAAATAATCAGTTTCGAATTAGTTACTTGTATAGGTCAACAAAAACATTCTACAATATACGTCAGTATTCATTATAATTTTAAGATTTTTTTTTGATAATTGTATTATTGAAGCACGTGAACATGACAATACACAACTATAAATGTAACTTCTATTTAAAAATCTGATAGATATCCAACTATGAATTTTGGTTTACCTGAAGTATGTGCTTTTAGTTAGTAAAAATATCACCTGTAATTGTATGTGAAAATACTAGAGTATAATTTATTCCACTCTTGTTTTACGTTTTACATTAATTCAGCACAATGTAGATGAATTTTTATATTTATTAAATTGTACACTGAAGAAAACTACTAATAAGCACTTAAAAAATCTTGATACTTTACTTGTCCAAACATAAAATACAAATATAAATTAATATCCATCCATTTGCGCATAAAATATTTTATTTAAGAATACTCTGTTACATAGAGTTATACAAATGTAAGAACATTAGTCCCCGCATCCATGATCATTAGTTATATCGCACGCATCTTTATAATCGTACATGTTTCATCTTTACGCTATTCAAACAAACTGAATGAAAAATTATTTTGATAGTGTTGGTTAAAAGGCAATGTCCAATATTGGTATTAATTATGTTTTTCCTTCCGCCAAAAATGAAACCTAGATGATATGATAGAGGGCAATATGAGAAATCAATAGCAAAAAGAATCAGGTATATTAACAGTAACCGAACGAAGTTACACGCGGAAAGCTAGTATTAGTTTTACTAGTTTATTTTTGTCAGGCGTTACCTATTTTGTATATTGAATGAAACGGAAATACAATTTCAAATTGACATTTTTAGGGTTTGTCAGACCAGCCGCTGTTGGCTGTGTACTAATTGTACCAATTAGTGAGAGTCACTCTCTGTGAAGCTGGGTCCTCCGAGTGGTAATTAAAAATGGAAACAATAATATGTCCAACGTAAAATACCTTCTTTAAACAAAAATACCGCCTGATTAAACAAAAATAGCAATTTATTAAACACTCTCTAACTTGGTTCGGTTACGGTTGGTAGACTTAGTTCTTCTGACAATTGATATCACTTACAGTCCTCTAACATATGCTTTATGTTTCACCTTTGGCGAAAAGAAAAAAATAGATACCAGCTATGTATGGGAAATGGTAATTCCCCTTTGATGGGTGACTTCTTATTTTAGTTTTGGTTAAAAAAGAAATGTAAACATATATATGAAAAGATAAATATAATGCTCATTCAACATTATTACTTATTCTTCTGCGTCTACATTTCGAGATCGGACAATCTTGCTTTCGCCCATCTGTCTGTCTGTCTATCTGTGTGTGTGTTCCAAGTTTCGGGGCAGCGGCCACAGTTTTTATCAGATCTCCACGAAACTTGGCACAAGTGTGAATTGACTTAAAACATTTTTTTCGTCGTGAGTTTATTTTTATTAAAAAAGAGGAAAAAAAATCCAAGTAATGTTTTTAAACGTTCGCGAGGTCTATTCGACCATTGTGCGACAAATAGAGAAACAGCCTGTATATGCTCTGTCGCTCACCTCAAAAAGCGAATTACCAGTACTATAGAGGCTCTTTCATGCGCGTCCGGCGATGTCGGGCGGACGGATGTGCGCATCCTGATACCGACACCACATCTTATGTTACTAATACCTACAAACGTGTTAATACCTCTTATATTAAATGGGTATTTCAGCAATAATATATGGCAAAGTGAGGGATAAATTACCCATTCTAGAAATATGCTATATTAAAAATAAATTGTCTGTTTTGTAATTTCAAAATAATAGCTTTTCACTAAATAGGTAAATAAATATGAATGAATAATACCTATACTAGGTGTGCACGGCGGGTCGCGGTTCAAAATTAAGCTGAAGCGATGTCTGATGTAGGTCCGATTTCTGAATTTTCTTTTTCTAAAAGAAAGTTCTTTTTTTTAACTGACCTCTTTTTGCGCATTATGTGTAATTCTCTCGGTATAACTGTTTAAGTCCTCCTGGAACATGTATTTCGGTGATTATATTCAGATATATGCACTCACGAGCATGGTCACTGCCACCATGCAAAGTTTGAGGAAGATCGGTTCAGCCGTTCAGGAGGAGTATTCCGTCAAGTGAAAACCCTCGAATTGAGTAATAGGAGCTTCGCTCGCCTTCGGCTCATATATACGATACAACTCACTTACATAAAAAAATCTAAACTTCAAAACTTTTTGAAAAAAAAAAAAAAAAAATCCTGTACCTACCAATAAAATATTCTATGCCCACAATTCCGTTGGAAAAGGAGGAAAAATATCACAACAAACTACGAGTATCAACTTGGCACTAGTTCAACATTCGCAGGTGAAATTTCATGCTTCAGTAATTGTGGCGTTGGATTTTAAATTATCTCAAAAGAGATAGCATTATGGAAGCATACCTACTTAGTACCGATATGCAAATTGCACTTACCTAGTAAAGGATATAATATTAGTGCCTATCTCAACATAATAATAGGTAGTTATATGCCTACTTTCATAATAAGAAACACAAAAAGAACTTTATTGAAAGTTATAGAATTAGCAACAACTGTATGTAATTTAGTAAATTCTCAATTTAAAAAAAATACAAACAATTTAAATACAGAATGCTTTAAAAATACTTTTTTAAAGCAATTTTTTTTTTGTCTCCAATCCAACGAAAGAGAAGATTAATATTTCTACTAGACACTAGATGGCGCTAGTAGTCCTTCATAACGTTATATACCATTATCACATTTTACTTTCCGTAAGCATGTTTGACGAACTTTGAATTACGGAAACATCATACAGAGATTAAGAATTTAAATCCTTTACCTAAATCTAGGTATTTATGTAGGTATTGTACCAATCTGATCGAGTTACTAAGGTATTTTGAGCAGGTACCTAAAAAGACCTCAAAATTCAAAGCTCTTCACAAATTATTCGCTAGTAAAATTATATACCTGACCTAGGTAGAGCCTATAAAACTGTTGAATGTATTTTGTGGAGGTAAGCAGATGTGAATTACATACCCACAATACGCCAGTAGTTTGTTGATCCCACGATAAGGCCGTGGGTTCGATTAGGTATCTACTGATTTATAATTTCTACCTAAATATAATATGATTTTTGATAAAAGTACTAACTAATATAAAGTATGAATATCGTAGAATAGAGTGTCGATAACACCGGTAACCCATTTCCCCAGTAGGTAGGTAGGTACCTATGTGTCACAGTTGCGCCCGCGCAAGCACAGATAAGCACTTCGCACTTTGTCACTCGCTACCACCAGGTCAAAGTGTTTCAGATAAAACTGCGGGATTTTAGCATCAGTTTGTATAAGTGAGGATAATTTTGGGCTCTGGAAATTGCAGTAGAGTTCCTTAGCACCTTACAAAACGAAATTGAACGTAGATATCTTGTTAATTAAATAGGTAAGTATACGATGAAGCACATGTATAGTGCTGTAATAACACCTTTATAGAGACACACCCAAAACGCCTGATCGATGCTTCGATGCCCAAAGAATAAGTATGTCCATTCAACGTGGCAACTCAGCCAGCATTCTAGTAACCTTCCTAGTCGGCAATGATGCTGTTTTTTAACGATTTTGTAAATATTGTTAGTTCATAATAGTATAGGTACATACATTGTTTCTTTTTCTTTTTTTTTAACTGTCTTTATTTACAATAAATATCGTTTAAAAAATCCTGCGGGTCATTGCCGACTGGGAAGGTTCCCAGAATGCTGGCTGTGTTGCCACGTTGGATGGCGATACTTATTCTTTGGGCCAGAAAATAGCCAGCCCTCTGGTCCTGACAAGCATCGATTAGGCGTTTAGCAATGTCTCTATAAAGGCGGCGAGCACTCGGACCCCATGACCATAGATTGTTATGCTTATAAAATAAAATTTTACCCAATTTATATTTTCTGTTAATAATTAGTTCACCATGTAAGGTAAATGTGTAAATAATATCCAATATTCCGGGAACACCCACATCATACCTTCACAATCGCTAATTATTCCCTTCTTAGAAACTCCACATGTGTTCAAGACAAAGGTCGCTTTTTACATGCTTTTTGTATTCACCTATACATCCTCATAATATAAATTAAACCTTATCACATAAAATTAAAATACAATTTTAAATACACGAATAAAATGTTACCTTTTAAAATAACTATACAATTTTGAACTTAACTCCTTTGTATTAAGAAGTTTGTTAAAGGTAGTATTTTGTGGTTACCTGAGCAAGGTGGGGCCATATGTAGGCGGCTGTTTTGTCGGTCCTTTTTGACCCTAACAGAGATAAAAACTGAGGTATTTAATAACATTTTGGGGTTCAAGGAACCGCTCACTAGAATAACAGTGTAAAATAATACGTTTATAATAAAATAAATGTGTGGATTTTCATTGATTTTAGTGTCTTTTAGAGAACCTGACATAAGAATATTTATTTAAAAAAATCAGCCAAGTGCGTGTTGGGACACGCATATAATAGGGTACTTAGTCAGTTCCGTAACAGAGTAATATCATCCGTTATAGTGTTCCTTCAAAATTCATTACATAGACTACCATCATGATTTTTTTCAGGGTCTTCACACCAGCCGTTTAGATTTTAGAGGGGGGGGCACTCTGTTCTCGCAAAAACATACTCTTTCAAGCTAAAATAATATCTCGTAAACGAATACTTCAATCAAATATCATCATGGTAACCTCTCAATGTTTTGAAAAGACCTATCTAATCATGTCCCACACAATGGAGTAGACGCGAGATAGAAACATCTTACCCACTTTAAGTGTAGGTATAACAAAAAAAAAAATTTTTTTTTAATTTTATTTTACCACTTTGTCAGCGTAATAAATATACATATCCATGCAAAGTTTCATGTTTCTTGCACTCACCGTTTGGGAGGAAAACTGAGGACGGACGGACGGACCGACGGACATAACGAAACTATAAGGTTTACGAAACTTTTACTACGGAACCCTAAAAAGGGTCAGATTATCTTTAGACTAAAAAGTAAGGGACAACGCGAACCCCATTGATCTGTTGGTATACGACATAACACTGTTAGTATGTAAAGTATAATAATCTACTAAAAATGTAAAATTGCTCAAAAAGACAAGTATTTCCATCGTTTCAAAGTTCTTAACGTTTTTTAAAATACGTAGTAAGTAACAAAGAAGAAAGAAAAAAAAACATTTCATTCCTAAATAGAGGATCGACACCATATTATTGAATTTCACACAACCAAGCACAAAATAAAGAAAATAATGCATCAAACAAACAAAATAGAGTAAAAAAATTTACGGCAAAAGGCAACTCATATTAAAATGAGACCAACAATCTAAGTACTTATTGGTAAAATGAGGGTCTGTAATACGTATCTGTCTGCTCCTTAGTGGATATAGGCATTCTTGTATGATAGTGTGACGATTTTGAGATAGTGACTTTTACTTGCGTAGGTAGTAATTATTAATCGGTATTCTTGTATCGTGTTAGCTGATAACCGCTGACCCCAAGACCTCACTTCCTTGGAAATGTAGTTTATCTGTAGGTAAAGCTACTTGTACTATGTTATTAATGTACGAACAGAAATGTTTTACGATGTCTGTTTGTCGGAAATTTAGGAATTTCATAACCCAAGTATATGAATTCGTATAAACTTGTTCTCAAAACCTACATTGGTAGTGTCCACGTCTATTAAAATCTGAGGACAAAAAGTCACAGAAATTGTTATTTCTTTGCAAATATTATCTCGTTTCCTGTTTCGGTCTTTCTGTTTGTTCAAACTGAAACGACTGGACCGATTTTAACAGGAAAACTGCTTGTGTAACATAAACTATTTGCCATTGTTTTTAAATGGGAAAATGGTTAATGCGCGGTTCTTTGTATCTTGAAATCAATGGTTTCTTGAAAGAAAACTAATTGAGATAATGAAAAATAATTGAGATACATGTTATGTTTTGTTTGGAAAAGTAAGATCTAAGATCCAGATCCAGTAAAAATAAATACCAACCATCAGTCAAAAGAAAGAACAACTGGGAAATTCCATAGTATAATAATAACAGATACACGCACTTCGATGTGAAATATAAATTATCGTAAATTACGCATTAGGTAGGTGGATACCTACTCTGATTTAATTGCAACGATAGGAAACTGTGCGATCGTTCTTTACTGTGTATTCAGGTTAAACACAAACGAGGTATTGGAATATTAATATTAAACATCTTCCTATGTATTTATTAATATGAGTGAGTTTGTATGGGATAATTTGATAGGTACAGTGAATATTACGTCGCCGTCGGTCTCCAGGCGCTGTATTTCATGAACCGTGATAGTTACAAAGTTGAAATTTTCACAGATGGTGTATTTCTGTTGCCTCTATAACAACAATAATACTAAAAAACAGAATATAACAATATTTATGGGGCTCCCATACAAAAAAACGTGAATTTTACTGTTTTGGTACGGAACCCTTTGTGCGCGAATCCGACTCACGCTTGGCCGGTCTTTTCTTTTTCTATTTTGGTGAGTATGTTATACAATATCATACGATGCTGAAGCTTCAAGTTTGATTCTCAGGTCGTAACATATACCTAAGTAAGTAGCTCTTATGGAATAAACTCATCTTAGTTATGGATTTCCTACATATTTCTCTGAAGTATTGAAATATAAAGCATTTTAGTCATCATCATTTCAAAATACGAGTAAGAACCGAACCAATAAAGGTGTTTTATCAAGTCCTCGACCCGCGCTATCTAAGGTCGTGCTGACTGTAAACCGTTACGAGTAGCGACATGATAAAGAGCCCAATGACGTGGAACCTTATCTAATGACAGATGATGAAGTGGTGACTGACCTCGCTGTGATTACCTACGCACGAGATGAATGTAGATATAGATACCTATGTTCTCAATCTGTGTGTGTCTTCATTGAGAACGTAGGTACGAGTATGTAGTCTTTATAGAGATTTTATTGTTAAAGGGTCCTGCCCGGTGTTGTCCTGTTGAGGGTGTACCCGGGGCTCCTGCAAATGGAATTTAGGGCGGAAATGAAAAAAAAATTTAGCAAAAATTATAAACTAGGTTCTTTAAATACCGGAATGGGACTAAATATTTTATTTTTCATTTTATTTATTCATTGACCAAAACATTACCTACATAATAATACAGTCTGCATCCCTAACATCCACTCGCTTAAACCTCGAAGGTTTTTATGCGAGTGGGAGTTCCGAATTTTAACAATACTTTAATAATGTAAGTAATAAAACTAGTTATAACAATAATAAAAACAATTTACATGAATATTGAATGTAAATGGATACACTAAAAATAATACAGTGATTAGTTTTTAGGTAATTTAGGCTTATGTTTTCCAGTAGGTATTTGCGTGCAAGGATTTTATGTAGGGCTGTTCGGTAACGTATTTATTTATGATACTTTCAGGTAGGTTATTCAAAATACTAGGCAGTAAATAACGACATATTCTAATAACGACATATAATTGTGAGAATGGGACCAAATAGTAATGGGACCACGTGGAAAGCACTAACTTTAAATTAAAAAAAGATTTCAAAACTTGTTCATCGCGTAGCAAGTTAAGAGGTAACAAACAAAAAAAACATGCTGTCGAATTATGAGAACCTCCTTTTTTGAAGTCGGTTAAAGTGCCTACGTCATCACCTCACGCGGTGCAGGTGCACTAGTACTCGTACATCAACTGACAGATGACAAACCAAAAAAGCACGATATTTTTTAATAATAATAACAATAAATTGTTAAGGGGCAATAGGCCCCTTAACAATTTACTGGCCAAATTGTGGGCGTATTAAGCACCTCTGTCTACCCCTCCTGGCATGTAGACGTAATTTAGAGTTAAGTTTAAAGGCTCAGATATTTTATTTATTTATGTATCTTTGCTTAAATAACTAAAGCATTAAGCTGAGAGAGGGCCTAGTTTGTGCACTGAGAGGGAACTGAACGTCTGCGCAGGCGCTGGCAGCGGGCTGTCCCGGCCCGACTTCACATTTATTTTCATATATTATATTTTATTTCGTTTCTTTTTATTGATGTTTTATTTCCATTTTTCACCTCAGCTTATTTTATACTAGCAGTCGCCCGCGACTTCGTCCGCGTGGTAATTTGGATTTTTTTCCGTTCCCGTCGCTTGTGATTATTGTTCCCGTCGCTTCACCCGTAATAACATCTAGTTACGTAAATAATTATTTACGTAACAACGGAAATTCTTAAAAGAAATATTTTTTCCCGTTTTTGAAACATATCACACTGCCGCTCCGCTCCTATTGATCTCAGCGTGATGTTATATAGCCTATAGCCTTCCTCGATAAAAGCACTTCTCAACAAAATAAAGATTTTTTAAATCGGACCAGGACTTTCTGAGATTAGCGCGTTCAACCAAACAAACAAACAAACAAACTCTTCAGCTTTATAATATTAGTATAGATAGGTAGTTCTTTTTCCTGTTTTTTTAAGTAGGTACATATTTTGTTAGGTTTTTGTTTTATGCGGGATTGTACACTCTGTGCCGTTTATTTATTTATTTTTGTAATATTCCTCTCTGTGTGCAAATAAATATTTTTCCTTTCTTATTTCTTTCTTTTATATTTTCCACACTGCATAAATATAACATAGTGAAACTGACCATATGGTACGGTTACACATGCTTGTTAGTGGCACGAAAGTATGCTACTAAGTAGCATTTGCTACCTAGTAGCATGTGTGTCGAAACATTGCTAGTAATAAGCATGCTAATTTCGAGCATGCTCAATAATCGACGGTCGTGCGATTTTGGAGCATGCTACCTGCATCGCTGGTGAAAGAGGGGGTGCTATTAGCGCGTGTGAACACGTTTGCTTATTGAGCATACTAGTTTCTTTATGGCGTCAATTTTTGAGAGTCAACTCGTCAAACAGATGAGGTAACATGAAATGATTTTTGTATTGTACCGCACTACCCAGAGGTGGTACTTTTACTATATTGTTGTTGAAATAATAATAATTATAAGTTTTATTCATGTTTTCTCTACATTAATATACTTATAAATAATTAATTTGACTGTTTGAAATTCAAAATTTCAAATTATAGGTGTACACACTACAAAAAAAAAACTATTCTTAAAACTTTTGTTTGTCGGTCTGTCTGTTTGTTCTGGCTTAACTCATTACAGAGGTAATGAAGGACAAAGACAGGCTTTATCAGTATTTTTCTAGAACCTAACGTAATTTTAGGCTAATATTTTTTATCCCAGGATTGTTCCCCTGGGAATTGGAAATCCGATAACTTCCACACGGGCGTCCGCTAGTAACTACTTTATCTTAATGGAAATAATCTTCCCATGGGAATTGGGAACCACATTACGATTCGCGCGGGTGAAACCGCAGGCTAGTTTTGTTTGAACTGACAGAAGCATGCTACAAAATGGCATGTGTGTTGTAGTGTTTGCTTTGAGCATGCTTATTCAGTAGCATACTTGAAAATAGCATGCTTATTGCTAGCAAATGTAAACAGTTCATAAGCTACATGCTACTTAGTAACATGCTTTTTAAGCATGCTATTAATAAGCATGAGTAACCGTACCATTAGTCTTAAATTAAATTCAAATCACCACTGAAGCCTTACTAGGGCGAGTTCAGACAAAGGTATTTTCCAATAATTAATTGATTGGTAGAAACCGTATGAAGTACCTACCCTTCTGCTCAGTTTTACTTAAGAATACCTAGTAAAGTATCCCACTCAATGTAACTAATTAACAGTGGCGTTTGCTTAACATTCAATCCAAAAAAAGCCAAGTTTCGTGAAGATAGGATAAAAACTGTGTCTGCTAGCCCGGAACATACATACAGACAGACAGACGAAAGCAAAAATGTCCAGTCTCGAAATGTAAATGCTCGTCAATAACTTCGTAAATTTCATTATTTTTATTTCATTTTCTTTATCCTAAGTACCTAATTAATTATTTTGAAGTTAAATTCTTGTTAGGTGGGGTAAGCCTAACCATAAACGAAAAATCACGTTAAACATGCAGATGCTAGACTTCGATCGCCTGAAACTATGTATCGTCATACCCTCGATATTTCGTGGAAAATTGTTTAGACCTTTAGGAATATAATTATAAAAAAAGTGCGAACCCAATTGTAATTGTGCCAATAGACAGCGTAATATACTTCCCTCATGCGTTTACTTTTAAACATCGACCAGTTCCGCCTAAAACAATTAGAGACTACAATCTAGACTCTAGTTTTGAAATATAATAATTAAAAATTATAACTGCTTACCGATTATAATGCACACATAACGCGCAGTGTATGTTCAAATCGAAAACATCAAGAAAGGTACAAATTCAAACATGACTTTGGTAATGAAATGTCTCGAATGCAGATACAATCCTAAAACAACACTTTTTTCATTCAATTTCTGTTCAGCATCCACACACAGCACATTATTTTTCTACAATGTATATCCGACCCTTCTTATCAGGGCGTATCTCTAAACCATTTCAATTTAACGAGGCATTAACAACTCAGAACAAGGCTTACATTGTCGTCAAATGGTACACTTTTAATTACCACGAGTTAAGAATTTTAAACCACTCGTTTATGACTAAAAAATAAATTACTTGTGGTCGTTAAACTGAAAGTGAACTTAAAACATCTTAGTTATATGCAAGTTAGATGCGGTATTTTACTACTTACTTAGAAAGTCTGAGGTTGTTACATTGTAAAAGAAAGTTAAAATATAATAATCGACGAAAATCGAAGTGGTTTTATATCCTGAAAACATTAGTCGATTGGCGACGGACGAGGCCCTGGTGAACATAAGGGCTTGGGCAATAGGCTCCTTACGTGGATAAGGACACTAGCATAATGCGGATATGTAATGCAACTCTGCCTATCTACTCGGGAATATCTCACGCTTAATAAGCGTGAATGTATGTCACGTATTTTTTTTTTTTTTTTTTTTAATATTTAGGTCGACAAATTGACGCCACCCGCCTGATGGTAAGCTGTGGCGACGTCTGGTGATTGTGGGCAACTCTCACTTTACACAGGAATACTATAGAGAGTGACCCTCAACTTGACGACCCAGTAATGTGCCTCTTCACGCTTCGCTTAAAGAACCCAGGGTTATATGTTGGAGGAAACACGTGCGCGGGCAGGGCGTTCCAAGCCACCATCGTTCGGCAGAGAAACGAACGTTTAAAACGCTCAGTTCTCGCGAAGACGGTTTCCACGGTACGAGAGTGACATCTCTGCCCGGCCCGCGTTGTTCGGGATCGGAAGGGAGAGGGTGGGATCAGATTGAAGAGCTCTTCAGAACACTCACCGTGGTAAATACGGTAGAACGCGGCCAAGGAAGCAATTGTTCGGCGCTGGGCTAGCGGCTCAAGGCTTCCCGTTACCTCCGGACAATCTTAATGCGAACAGCGCGTCGCTGCATAGCGTCGAGTGCGTCAAGCAAATATTTCGCGGAGCCGTCCCAGAGGTGAGAGCAGTATTCGACGCAGGGTCTAATCTGCGTTTTGTACAGCAGACACCTCTGGTGCGGTGTAAAGAATCGCTTTACCTTGTTCAGTATTCCTAGTTTCCGCGAAGCTAGCCCAATACATCTCTCAATGTATTTAGTGTTATTGAGCTCTCGACGTACGTCTATGCCAAGGATGTCTAGATTATCCTTCATTGGTAATGTTGCATTCTGAAGAGTGGGTAGGGGAAGGAAAGGGGATTTTTTCGCTGTAAATGCACACGCCTGTGTTTTGCGGGCATTGAACTCGACCAAGTTCTCGGCACCCCATTGGGAGATACTGTCGAGGTTACGGTCGAGATCAGCCACGAGTCGTCGTCTCTCCTCCTCAATCTCAGATCGCCCCGCCGTCGGACGAACCGAGTAACTCCCGTGCAGTGTGCTGTCATCTGCATAGCAATGAATGTTCCCGAGGGATAGCATATCATTGATATGCAGAAGAAAGAGAGTTGGTGATAGTACGGACCCCTGCGGTACCCCGGCATTCACTTGCAAGAAGCGAGAAGCCTGGCCATCGCAGAGGACCCGCACTCGGCACTCGTTTAAAAAGCTGGCAATCCAGCTGCACAGTTGAGGAGGTAGACCATATGCCGGAAGCTTGGAAAGGAGCGAAGCATGCCAGACCCTATCGAAAGCTTTGGCGATGTCCAGGCTAATAGCCAAGGACTCGCCGTACTTTTCCATAGCCTCACCCCATACATGCGTGACGAACGCCAGGAGGTCACCCGTTGATCGTTTTGGCCTGAAGCCATATTGCCGATCATTGATTAGCGAGTGATCCTCCAGGTATCGCATGAGCTGCTTATTGATAAGGAGCTCAAGCACCTTGCAAATGACTGAGGTGACAGCTATGGGTCGATAGTTGCCTGGATCGGAGCGATCCCCTTTCTTGGGGATCGGTTGTACGTTCGCCTCTTTCCAGACCTCCCGCACGAGGCCTGTATACTCTAGTATGACAGGCGGTACAGACGCGTTAATACTGGAGACAACTCAGCGGCACATTTTCGTAACACCACCGCCGGAATACCGTCAGGGCCACTGGCTTTCTGCGTGTCGAGCGACCGCAGCACTGCCCGTACATCACATTGCCTGATAACAATATCAGGCATAGTGTGGCCACAGTTGGCGATGGCGGGGGGCTGCAGGCCACGGTCATCGACGCGGGAATTAGCCACAAAGAGGTCTGCGAGCATGTCCGCCTTCTCTTGGGCTTTGTGAGCCAGTGATCCATCAGGAAAACGCAGTGGTGGCAGCGAGGGTTGGCAAAAATTTGACTGTACGGCTTTGGCCAGTTGCCAGTATCCACGGCTGCCCGTGGGGTGGGATGTGAGCTCCTGATCAAGCCGCGCGACGCGCTGGGCGTCCGCTCTCTTGAAGGCCCTCTTGCTGAACCTAGTGGCCCTATTGTACGCTGCTTTGAGGCGGTTCACATTCGGGTCACGTGCCGCCCGAGCCCTGACCCAGGCGCGATACGCCGACTGTTTTTTCTGGACAGCCTCGGCACATTCACGCCCGATCCAGGGGCGAGCTTTGCGGATGCTGGCGACATCAGTGAAAGGGATATAATATTCTATCCCTAGACTGATCTCGCCAGCAACGGCAGCAGCGCTATCCGAAGGCGCTTTCCCTACAAAGCAACGTTGGCTCCACGGGACGGACGCAAAGTAATCGCGGAGACCGTCCCAGTCTGGTGGCAGTCGGTGGCACTTGGAAGCTGGCGTGCACCACACAGTGGTCGGAAGTGCCCAGTGGGGCGCGTACCGACACACTGTACTCGGCTGGGCGACTCGTCAGCAGTAGAACCAGCAAGGCGGGCGTGTGGTCTGACCTGTCAGGTATCTGGGTCAGCCCGTGGGAGAGAGCGAATGCATGGGCGGATCGTCCCGCATAATCGGCCCTAAGGGACCTCAGCCACTCAACGTGATGACCGTTAAAGTCCCCCAGGAAAACCAGGTCAGCGTTCGGGAACCGCACCTGCGCATCTTCAGCCATTTCGCTGAGGTATTCGAAAAGCCTTGTTGTCCCAGTGTCCCCTGTGTGGGAGCGGTAGACGCACACGTAGATCTGGCTCATAGAGCCATGATCCACGTGCAGCCAAAGGAGGGAGTAGGAGGGGTTCTCTAGACAGCGCAACCGGCGGCAGCAGACATCCGCCCTAACGAACACGCACACTCCGGCTTTGTCGCGGAATTATTCCTCAATGACATAACCCGGGTAACTGAGGTAAGACGTGTCGTCAGGGCGGCGTATCTGTGTCTCCGTAAGGAACATCACAGAAGGCCGTGCCGTCTCTAGGTGATAGTGGACGGTATCGAGGTTCGCATGGAGTCCGCGGATATTCGCGAACTCCACCTCAAAAGGAATCGACTTTGTGGGGTTTCTAGAGGCCGCTGTGTACCTTTTATAACTTTGTTGCACTGTCATGATGAGATATAGGGAAGCGTGAAGACAGGGCGTCATTTGGTGCGGCAGTAAGTGACAAAGTGCAGAGGCTAGCTTCGTCTAGAACCGTGTGGCTAGGTCGGAGCCGACCCGCCGGACGGAAGGGCTCCCAAACCCCCCTGATGCAAGGCCGCCGCTACCCCACACCGGTTACCACCCGGAGCGGCGACCCCACATCAGGATTATGCGCAACATGTGGGGCAGCCTCCTGGGGTGGTTGGTCCCAGGTGGGCCCCATGACTGTGTTGCGGGCGGCCGCGGCAACGCCGTTGCTAAGGGTCTCCCTGGCCGGCGAATCGACCCACACTAGACTCCGCTTCGCCCCCACTGGACCCCTGCCTGCCGCACCATACATCGCCCTGGGCCCGGCAGTGCGACCAACACTGTTGTACCACCTGGTATCCACGTAGGGGCCGAAGCCACCACATGGGTACCGTAATATACGAGTATGATATTAAATATAACAGAATCAATAAAATAATATTATATATTAAGTAGTTGGTTCTGTCATCTATGGTTTCTTGAATGAGATTACTCTTTATCGATAAGGCCGCCTACTGTACATAATTATTAAGATATGTGTGAGATATTTGTCTCAGTTTTTGTGTGCATTCAAGAGTTATTTATATCTTACCTTTATCTCTGACTAAAATAGGGGCTCGTGGTCTAGTGGTAACCGACAATGTTAACACATTGCAAAGGTTAAGCAACATCTAGTCATGGCCGGTCTTAGGATGGGTGACCATTTCTTAAGACATTGAGACCCCTCCGTGCCTCGGAGAGCACGTTAAGCCGTCGGTCCCGGTTGTCATACGAACATCTATGGCAGTCGTTAGGGGTAGTTGGAGCACTAAATCAAAAATCCGACCGGTTTAACTACAGAATTTCGATATCGCCCATGGGTTGTGAAGGTCAGATGGCAGTCGCTTCACGGAAAATATCGAAGTTCAGCCGAATCGCAGTTAGACTGGAAAGCCGACCCTAACTGAGTTGGGAAAAGGCTCGGTAAATGATGATCTCTGACTAAAACAAAAACTTGATAAAACACCTATATTTGCAATCAACTCTAATGATATTAACCTATAAACAAGTACTAGTTATCCTGAGAAGATCCCAACATGTGTACCTACAAATTATCCAGTGGTCATATAAGTCTATGTGTACTGTAAGACCAAGACACACATACTTGTAGTTAACAAGATACTACATTGCACGTACGAGCATTCTACACAATGTTCGAAATAATAACACGCACATAAAGGTTATGTACCTATGTATATAATTGTACACACGCTCGTTTCTGTGTGTGCAACTATGACGTCACCCGACAACCTGTCGCCCGCGCCGTGTAATTAAACCCGTCCAAGGGCGATAGTGATGTGAAACTATTGATATTGTAAATTATCGAACACGAAGGTATACTTATTATGTATAAATTTAAATAAAATAATGTTTGAATTGTGTGAATGTTTAAATTCGTGAAAACTGTTTATATATACGTAATACGTATAATATGTAAGCAGCTATAAAAATCATGTAAAAATAACATAATCATAAAATACATTACTAATAATGCATTTTTAATAGGCTTTCAATAGTGTACGAGTACCTAGGTAGTGCAACAGGCAAGTTTAATAAGTATTGAGCTTTACACACATAACAAAGAAAGATCTTTATTCTGACAAAATCAGATATCATGTACATTATTCTTTCAAAGATCTAATTGGCCAGAATCAAAATTTGGAATACACACAGATTATTTTGATAAATATTATTACTAACTTCTGTGTTTAAATATTCTTGCTTTGGTTTAGGAAATTCCAGCCATTTTTGTACAAGCGTCGCGTGACGGAGAAACAACTGTAAACCGCTTCCAATAGAGTATGCGAATGGCGTTTTGAATCTGTCAGACCGAGAATCTACAAGGGAATGAGCTGTAGAGACTTTGCTTTTCTTCATGTCTTCGCTAGATCCATTGATTTTAAAACATAAGCAATCAATTAAATATTCATTCTTTTATAGTTTTAACTAAAACTATGACAAAAGGTGACAACAAGCGACCTTGAAATATTAAATGTAACAACTGGTACATACGTTTAATATGTTAACATTACAATAACGTTGCCGACTTTTGTACATTAATTTTAAGGCATGTATGAGTATTTGGCTACTTATGATTTATTGATTGTGTACAATATACAACGAAGAATATTTATCGGATAAAGTGAAGAAATATCGACTACATCGCATCCCTATGACCGACCCCCGCGGCACGTCGTTTTATTAAGGCGCGTTTTTTGTGCGGCCACACGTGCTCACCATACCTCGCACCGTCTTGTCCGACACGATATTGCCGTATCTATACTTATTATTTGTACCTATCTATATATCCCCTAGTGAGTATTAGATCGTGTAGGCATAGCGTGAGTTCTATTTATTTACGTGATATCATTCACCACATAAACACTTTTTGTAACACCTACAAATTGGTGGCTACCTGCTACTAGTTACTGACAGACTATATATACGAGTATGAATAATATCTACTAATAGTAAACTTGAATCCATCCACCGAACCATTTCCCAACGCAGTTGAGGTCTAACTGCGATTCAGCTAAACTTCGATATTTTCCGTGAAACAACTGCCATCTGACCTTCATAACCCATGGGCGTTCTGGAGTTAGATTGGTTGAATTTTTGATATAAGGTTCAAAATACCCCTAACGACTGCCATAGACGTCTGTGAGCCTTCGCTTAACGTGCTCTCGGCGAAAGGGTGTTGATATTATAATGGTCTTAGAATGGTCACCCATCCTAATACCAGCCTGGATCTATCCAGTTGCTTAACCTTTGCAATGTGTTAACAGTGTCGGTAACCACTTTTTTCTTTTTTTTTTTTAATTCCGCGAGACCGCGGCTGCTCCCATGTCCATTGCTGCAGCCGTCTCTGGTGACACTAGAAGGTATTTCCAGTGGCGCCCGGCGGACTTTGGCCACCTTTGTGGCCTCTTCGGGGGTTTGGTCGGAATGAAAATCCCGCGTCGTTGGAGTTGGGTTTTATCCCGCGTCGGTGAGTGAATCTGGTTACTTGCTGTGGGGAAAAGGCCCCGCAAGCAACCTTTCTAGCCTGCTTCTGTAAGGACGGCGGGTCGCTACCCCGCCGTCCTCAGGCCCCGATCATGGAGGTCGGTGATCCTGGGCGTAGATGAGTCTACGGCGCCCTGGCCGCTGACTGCGAAACTCAGCGGGGAGGGTACGCTCCCTCTCCCTCACAGCCGCCTCCTTCGCGAGCATGACTTGCTCGCAGAAGGACACGGCCGCGTTCCACCTACTCGCGCTGGAACCATGGCTTGGAGCATGGTTTCTAGTGAAAGGATATCCACACCCAAACCCACTACGAGGTCCCAGCGCTGAATCGCCCACGCTGAGCACTCCACCAACGTGTGGAGTGCGGTGTCGTCGTCAGAAACCTCGCTATGCCGCCTCTGCAGCCACTCGTCCATGATCGGTCTCACCGCCGCGCCGCGATTACTGTGGTTCCCCACTTTGGTTGCTCAAGTTTGTCGGTAACCATTAGACTAGAATAAACTTAAATATACTACAGCAGTAGCGTAGCTTCAGTCTACATCTCCTTTCAAGCCTGGTTTTAAAAATTTACTACCTACAAATTTTCTGTTTTGACTCATCTATGTCTATAATTTGCTTCTCAATGCATGCCGTGGCAGCTTGTAATTGAGATAGCACCAAATGTATGACACTTAAACTTAAGATGATTATGTAATGTGTTGGTGTATATCTTGTAAGCTATTCTAAATAAATAAATAAAATTTGTGTTATTTAAACATATCAAGGGTTTTGTAAGAATAACCACGTAGTCGTAAACCAACGAGTCGATACCAAGTATAATGTTCAACATTCGAATACTTATTCAATAGTCGCAAAAACCAAACAATATTTACGACAGGAAATCTCGCAAACGACTAGTTCTTACTGAGTTATTCTATTTTCTACAGCGAGATTGCAGGCTGCAGTAAAATTGTTAGAAAATAATATGACAGCGTTGGCCAGCCGAGGGGAAGATTGGAAAACTTGGTGCAACTATCCGTTTATGGCTTTCAAAGTTCGCGGTCGTTCGTTTCTCGCCTTACCTCGCGACAGTGGGTAATGACCATTATGTTACAACTTTTCCCAGATATATGAAACCGACGTGACTGAAGACATTTTGGTACTGTTTGTTAACCAACTCCAAAAAAAGATGGAAGTTCTCAATTTGACTGTTTCTATTAGTGTATGTTTCCTCATAAAGTTATACTTACTTACTTATTTCGAATGGGTGTACTGATGATAAAGTGACATTTAAAAAAGTAGTCAGTTCATATTGACTTAGTATGATGGTCGTGATTCAACCTCTCATCGTATGATCAGAAATTCCATCTATCCACTGTTCCATCACTAGACTACGGAATCGTTTAGGTAGATAGTTTAACTATAAAGAGCATTCCTAAACTAAAAGGACATCAAAAATTCTCCTTCGTCCATCCTCATATTCACTTAATAATGCAATGCCATCTGGCGGCACGTAAGTAGCGTCTCCCGTCATGGCCTATTACGTCACAACCAAGTCATTAGCCACGCTTTGATGACGTCACGGCACGTTAGGCTAGCACAAAGCACGTCCCACTTAGGCTTTATTTAGACACCGTTAAGTGGGTCAAGTTGGGACTCCAGCGTAGGATGTTTGGTGTGGGTTGGATTACGAAGGTAACTACCCTTATGGGAACGAAATATTTATGTCAGCGCGATGAAAATAGGTCGGGGAATGTGTTGTTCCCGATATTCTGAAGTAATTTTGCTCCTACGCAATACATTCCTCATTAAACATACCAACTGTATAACAAACCATGTCATACTGTGAATATTCCTGTCACAGTAATGAGCATTTTTAAAAACAACCTCGTCACTGGATTCCCCTTTGACTCAATATATTTGACGAGGTCCCTCAAGAGGGAAGGAGTAAGATTTGTAATAGACATTCACATTATTCACAAAAAGGTAAAGGGACCCACACAATAAAACATGGTCAGCAGGCTGCCTGCGGATATCGGCCTGTCAGAGCTAGTTGATAAGGTTGACGTTGGCTATAAGTTCAAGGCCTGATCTGTTAGGTGATGGTCCCTTAAGATCTACTTACCTAATCCAGCATACACCACCCTTTCAAACAGTTTACTCTTATAGAAATTCAAGTAAAAGTAAAAATTCTAATGAAGAACTTATCTCAAAGAAAATTCCTACTTCACATTATAATAAATAAATATGAAATTAAAACAAGACACGCAGGTAACTAGACTAAAAGAAAGATAAAAGAAAAACAAAAGAAAAACTGTAACGAGAAGAAAGAATAGAAATCTCAGAAGTTATGATATTTTGAGGTACAGAAGTTATGTATTACGAAACAAAGTCATAGCTAATGTTAACTTTAACTACATTAAACATACTCGTACATTAAACACCACACAGCGCTTAAAAGTGGCATATAATATTTATAATCCGTACACAACTCCCGCGGGTTGTGCACAATCTACGCGGGCAGAACCGGAAAATTAAACATAGCGCACATGTTTTAATAAGCTGCTCTGTTGCACTTGTTCGTAGGTAAAGAGTATACTGCAATTAAGAGCAGCGAGGGTGCAGGGTAAATTATTGTGCAGTAGAAATGAGAATTTCGTTATAGCGTTAGGTATAAATTGTCTAGAGAAGACTCTATTATAAATAAAAAAACTAATATTGGAATACGTTTAAATGAAGGACACTAAATAGGAAGATTCCCTACATACATCTGCTTACACCTACAATTATGCCTAATTCCCGAAGGGGTAAGCAGAGGCAAAAAAATACACAGAAGTTTCTATAGTAACTTTTATGTTTGCCAAAGCCTCCGTTGATCCTCCGTTGAGGGTTGAATGGGCCACTCAGAGTGAAATTTAATAACTATTCAATACAGCTATGTAAAGTAATTTCAATTAGAGTTTAAATTTGAAAGCCAAATATTTTTAATAAAATTATTGTATTTAAATTTCTCAGTTCAATTCTCACCGACGAAATTGGCAGTATCCAAGAGTCAAGACAGCGGCAGTGGCCGCCCGGTCTCCGGTACGCGAGCGATATTCCAAACTACACTTTTTACAGCGAGCACCGCGTGCCTGAATTCATTTCAACTTTGTCTAAAAACTCGACCACCTTTTTTCTCATATCCCAACTGAATATGGGAATCTTTATACGAGAAAGTTATGGTGGGTACAAGGTTCATCTGCACAGTTTTGTGGTGTTGAAGTCTTTTTAGGAGATTTAAATTCTCTTGCTGGATTCGTCTTTCTATTCCTATAATAGTTTGATTACATAATAGTCTCTTGTCAGGTATATGTCTATTCCACGCCTAAATTCTTGAGGGGGTAGGCAGATGGGAATTTCACAAGCACATTTTGTCAGTAATGTTGCAACGTTCCCAAAAGAGGCAATATGGCCACGTTGGATATCAATTATGGTACCTAACTCTGTATGTGACAAAACCGGTATTTTAGACATGTGATCACATGTATAGCGTCAATTAGGTTCATAATAGATAGGTAGATAGAATTGGGGCATAATAGATAACGGGAACTTTAACGTTAACTTGTGCCTTGTTAGTTAAACGTCAGGTAACTTGCCTTAAAGATCGTGGTAGAACTTAGGTGCACAATTTGCAAGTTTTCATACTCTTTCATACCCAGTTCTAACTTAGAGGTAAATGTAAAGTTACCGTTGAAGTACGCAAGCAGTACGGGAAGTGAGAACTTATAACGAGCGCACAGAACTTACTGATGAACTGTAGTGTTGTCTAACTTACTGATGCACTCGGCGTCGTGGATGTTGGGAGGTCGGTACTCGGTATGTAGGTACATTATGTAGGTACGATATATGTATTGTGATCTGTAGTATATATATAGAATGCTTCCTCTCCATTACTTATGTCTTATGATATTAGTATTGTCTCCATAAGATTGTTTTTTATGTTTCCTCACTTACTCTACTCCAACACCAATGACTACCCACTTTCACGTCTTATTTCTAACCATTTATGTTCATCCAAAGCCTGTAAGAGTTCGCTTTTAGTGATAAGGCCGCCATTTGTACATTTTCATATAATGTTTCTCAAATTTATTTGTATTGGTGTACAATAAAGCTTATTTGATTGTACACAATATAGAGAGGTTCCTAGATCGCCACAACATTCAGTCCTGTACTGTTCGCTACCAGTGACTTCCTGCGACCTTTAGCAGTACCTACGGGCCCCATGGATTAGCTTATGGGTATTAAAATGACCACCTGATTTTGATAACACAAAACCTAAGTTGAGTTTTGCCAATTCGTGAAAAACGTTGTGAGCTTTACGTTCTAGCTTTAGTTTTGCTAACACTATTAGTAGGCTGAGTGTATACACCTTTAATTGTTTTCTCCAATAGGTAATTAGATAAGAAATAGTCAGTATGAAGCTAAAAAACCAATTTCAAAAAACAAACCAAATCATCAAACACAGGTCGCAGTACTCCTACTTAAAAAAACTCCATTATTTATATTTAAAGCTTGTCGGCGTGAGACGTTGGTGGCGCAATTTTTCCATCAACCCCCACCCCCTCCCCTGCACAGTCCGTCTTGAAGCTTGCTCGACCTGGGAGCCCCCCACGCCCCGTATAATCATGCTGCCACCCACTATGTTACGCTCTAGGTGCCACCAGAGTTTAAGGTGTACCTAGATTTATTACAATGTATTTTCTTTGTTTTTAATATACAAAAACTGGTTTGGATAAACTTTTTATATCATTACAGTTAAAACAAGTAAACTCTGAATCTTTGAAATTAAAGGATTTCTATAGTTATAAGCTGTGTAAACCTTAAAAAATTAATATAAAACTGTGAGGCAGCTAAGATGCACCATTATCTAAAATACTTAGGTTAACTAAATCAAGCTAAAATAACATAGGTAGGTACTTTAAAACATTGCGGCTGTGAAACACGACGCACATAAAGCCAGCTTTACATGAAGTCGTTGCTCTCCGTGACCTAGTTACGCGACCTACATCGCACGACCAATACCTGGAGCTCACCTTGCCGTGTTCCGCAGGTAAGAGGTAACTGCCGCCTATTGGAAGGCTGGGGACCAACCCGGTGTGGTGTACACCTGCGAGGTACCTCCGCAGGTGCGCACAGGTGCGGTCCGCCGCCTCCGCACAGACCACGCCTCATTTATCGACCTGCGCAGGTAAGCTGCGCGCTGATTGGTCGCCACAAGGTGCGACAGGTATACCTGCCGACACAGGTGTATTCACCGTAACTCTCCTACGCGTAGCAGTTGTGTGGTTACCAAAGGTGCGAAGTGCGATCGCTGTGAAGTTTTTAGTGCGATTTTTTTTAGAAAAATATAGTGCGCATGTGTTGGTGCGATTGATGTTTCTTGAGGTGTGCAAAATTTAGTACTTAGGTGGGTGCGGCGCGTCGTGTCCTTCGCACAGGTCATTTTGAGGTCAATTCACGATAAGAGCTGGCATATTCTTGATATAAGTAAGTAATCTGTCTAGTTCCAATTGAATTAATAGTGACCTTTAGGCAAAACTCTATTTTGAATTAACCTTCCCAAGTTTTTTAACCAAAGGCAAATCTACCTAATTTTAGAATTACTCGAGAGAAACTAATAAAGTGAATGAACTAGATTCTATGAAACTCTGTAGGTATAGGTACCTAGTAATATACAATTTAGGTCTGGACATCTCCGAAACTGTAACTGCCATAACTAGTAGACCTCAGAGATCATTAGAATTCTTACCTCTAGTACCTACTTATATGATATTTTCAAATCCAAATTACCTAAATACCTATTACCTAATTAAACGTAGGTACAGGACCTACGTTTAATTAGGTAGGTATTTAAGATTTCAAAATGTAGGGTCTTATAGGTAAGGTTTAATACGAGTATAACGGACCCCCACCCCACATAAGTTGGTAACTAGTTGTAAAGAGAGCTTAGTAAACCTGCGCGTTAGGTAATGAGGCAAGAGTGGGGGGACCTAGGGAGAGGAGGAGGGAGTTCTTGAGGTAAAAGCCAGTCTAATTATGAAAGAAGATTGAACTGTACCTACCTAGTTGATACCACGCTCGGGGATGGGGAGGGGGTTCGGTTTAGAGGTCGCATAGTCACTTACTAGGACATTTTTTAAAGTAAGATTATAATAAGAGTAATTTTTACATTTGCATTATAAAACACAGTGCTGTTTTTGTTCATTTGATAAACTCTGAAAGTAAGAAACTAATTTTAATAATTGTTTCACCTTTAAAAAGCTATTTTATTCAGAAGTAATATGAAGCTTTACTACATTTTAGTAAGGTGTTCCTGTGAGTGCGTGTGAAAGATGGGAGGAATTTTCTCAAGGAGAAAACGGATAAGAAACTCCTTGGTTGCTTCACTTTAGCCAGAGTTAGACGTCGAGGTCTATGCGTCGAAATTAGAACTCTTAATCCCAAGTCAATGTAGAATGTAGTGTATGAGTATATGGTTACCCTTAACCTCAGAGTTTCTGTTTAGTGTAGAAGCATCCCTATTTAGAAGCACTTGATATTCTGTGTCGTAAGTAGTTGAACCACCGAAGCCGGGGGCTACGGTGCCTCTTTAGTAGACTGCACTGATGTTTCTTGAAGCTTTCCAAGTAATAACATGGAAAATTAAACTCAAGTGATAGACATGCCTGCGTTGTCATTCGTCCAAAAAGTATACGTAGATACCAGTTTAATGATTCTGGCTAGCTTTTACTTCGTGTATCGTCCCGCGTCCGCTCCAATTAGCAACTCCATGCACAACTGCAAACTTCTAAGGTACCAATAAAATTTCAATGGTTAGTAAAAGTCAAATATGCGTGTAGTTTGCTCAAATAACGTTCGACTCAATAAAACTTAAGTGAACGCACAATTACATGCATGCATCAAAATGATGGTGGAGGTAGTGGCTCAATAATATTTTCCATTTGGCGTGCTGCCGTGGAATAGCAGACGTTAATGTTGACACAGGCAATACGACAGGCACCTAAGCAGTAACGATAACTCATGTGCATCGTACGTACATGCAGTACCACTCGTAAAACTGCTTTGTAGTGCGCTTATGTTGTTAGACTGAGCGGGGGAGATAACTGATATAGTTGCGCTTAAAACTAAATGAGTTGGTAAGTCCCTAACTGGCCACTAATTAGGACATCCTTAATGAACTTTCATACCTTTGACATAAGCCAAATTTAGGTTCGAGTAGAGCCATGCTTTTATTATGTAGATATCTAAATAAATACCGGTAGGTACTTTTTTTTTTTTTTTTTTTTTTAATTCCGCGGCCCAAGGCCGCGGCCGCTCTAACGTCCGTTGCCGGGCGTCCCTGGTTACTAGCAGAGGGTATGTCCAGTGGCGCCCGGCGGACTTTGACCACCCCTGTGGTCTCTGCGGGTGTTTGGTCGGGACGAGAATCCCGCGTCATTGGGGTCGGGTTTTATCCCGCGTCAGTGAGTGAATCTGGTTGCGTGCTATGGGGCAAAGGCCCCGCAGCACGCAACCCTTCTAGCCTGCTTCTGTAAGGACGGTGGGTGGCGATCCCGCCGTCCTCAGGCCCCGATCATGGAGGACGATAGTCTTGGGCGTAGTCGCGTAGTCTGGGGCGGCCTGGCCGCCGACTACGGAACTCGGCGGGGAGGGTACGCTCCCTCTCCCTCCCGGCCGCCTCCTTCGCGAGCATGACTTGCTCGCAGAAGGACACGGCCGCGTTCCACCTACTCCCGCTGGATACCATGGCTTGAAGCATGGTCCCCAGCGAGAGGGTATCCACGCCCAGACCCACTACGAGGTCCCGGCGCTGACTCGCCCACGCTGAGCACTCCACCAACGTGTGGAGTGCGGTGTCGTCGTCGGAAACCTCGCAGTGTTGACACCGGGGTGTGACCTCACGATGCATGCGAAACAGATAGCTACCGAAGCATCCATGCCCGGCAACCATCTGCGTCGCACGGTACGTGAGGTCACCATGCTGCCTCTGCAGCCAATCGTCCATGATCGGTCTCACCGCCGCGATGAAGATGGCACCCCCCTTGGGTTGCTCAAGTCGCACCCTCCATGACTCCATGAGATCCTGGCGGAGTTGGGACCGCTGGTCCTCGATTTCTCGAGACGCAGGCCTGTGGTCCCGCTCCAGCGCCTCCTTGCGCCATTGGAACAATGACGCAAGGGCTCTCGCTTCCAGGTCCCATGGAGGGGTCCCGGCTAGGAGACATGCAGCCTCTCCGGAGATCGTGCGGTACCCCCGTACGGTTCTGACGGCCAAGGTTCTAAGTGGTCTGTTTAACAGAGTCACGTTCCCCTTGACCGCCAACCTATCCGCCCATACGGGAGCCCCTTATAGGGCCATACTCCGCACGATCCCCAGGTACAGTCTCCTGCAGGAGGCGTTGGGTCCCTTTAGGTTGGGCATCAGTCGCGAAAGCGCGACCGATGCCTGCGTCACCTTGGGGACCAAACTTCGGAAATGTGGTCCGAAGTTCCATCGGCTATCAAGTACGATCCCTAGGTACTTCATCGAGGGCTTGATGCCGATGCTAACGCCTCCCACATTTATGCTGGAACCTTCTGGTGGACCGTTCCGAGGTCTGTGAAAACACAGAACCTCGGACTTGTGCAAGGCCACCTCCAGTCCCAGCTGCCGTATCCGACCCACGACTCGAGCAACACCCGTCGTGACCTTGAGTGCTGCCTCCTGGTACGTTGCACCCCGCGCCGTGACGAGGGTATCGTCGGCGTAGCACGTTACGCCGACACCCCTAGGCAACGCACCCCGCAGCACCCAGTCGTAGCCGATGTTCCACAGAAGCGGCCCCAGGACCGACCCCTGCGGAACACCGCACGACACATCTCGCCGAGCTGGCCCGAGCCAGCTGGGGAAAGCTATGGCCCTCTCCGAGAGATAGGCCCCGACAATACGACGGAGGTAGAGAGGCGTTTCGTGATACACGAGCGCCTCCCTAACGCAGCTCCATGGCAAGGTGTTGAACGCGTTGGCGATGTCAAGAGACACCGCCACCACCACCTTGCCCTGCGAGACTGCTTCCTCCGTCAGGCTCTTCACGCGCATGATCGCGCTCACGGTGGAGCGTCCCCGACGGAAACCGAACTGGTTATCCGCCAGGTCTGGCCCCACACTCGTGAGATGCTCGACGAGGCGTTCCGCGATAATTCGCTCAAAGAGCTTACACACCTCGTCGAGCAACACGATCGGCCGGTATCCGGACGGTGAGTCCACCGGCCGCCCCGCCTTACGGATCAGGACCAGTTTCCCCGTCCTCCACACCTTGGGAAACTGGCCCCTTTCGAGGCATGCGCTAAAGAGCCCCATCAGTCGAGGCCCGAGTTCTTCGAGGGCCAGGACCCATGCACGGCCAGGAATGCCGTCGGGTCCGGGGGCAGTGATTTTCCGGCGTTTAAGCCGGAGTACTGCCGCACCTAGCTCCCCCACCCTGACTTCGGGTACGTCGTCTTCGCTGGTGCTATCCGCGTCGGGCAGAGACGGAGCCATGCGCGGAGGGACGTGCTCCTCCGCGCTCGTCGGAAACAGGGAGCCCATGACCCGCTCCAGCTGCTGCGGCTGGAGACTCTGGGTCAGTGGGGGCGCCCTAGGTCGGAGTTTCTCCCTGACCTGTAGGTACGGGCGCCCCCATGGGTTCTGCTGCAGGGTCTCCAGGAGCTCCTCGCGGGCCGCCGTCTTGGCCCGCTTTATCGTCTCCTGGAGATTACCTTTAGCCTCCCTGTATGCCTGAAAAAGCTCCGCCTCTCGGGCTGCCGCGTCGTCTGGGCGGCGACGCCTCCGGCGAAACCTGGTGTACCGGCGGCGGGCGGAGATGCATGCTGCGCGCAGCTCTGCAATCTCCGGCGACCACCAGTACACCTGCTTCCTGGCCGGTCTGGGTGTAACCCTAGGCATCGCCGCATCACAGATTTGCGACATGGCTCTCCTGAACCACTCCGCCTCGGCATCCACATCGGCAGGCCGGTCCGGCGCCGGAATCCAGGCCTGCACGATGGATGCCTCCAGGAGAGCCTCCCGATCCAGATGGTGAAGTGCCCAACGCGGATCCGGGGGATTTGCCACCGGCTGTGGGAGGTCAGGTGGGGGGACGACATCGAACCGGATGTACCGATGATCCGAGTGCGTCTCCTCACCCTCCTCCACGCGCCAGCCTGTAATACGGGCGGCGAGGTCAGGGGATGCGAACGTTACGTCCACGATCGATTCCCCCCCCCGCCGCCAAAAGGTGGCGACATTCCCCCGGTTGAGGACCTCCAGACCACGTGTTCTGGTCCAGTCCTCAAGAAGCCTCCCCTTGTCCCTGGTTTCCCGGGAGCCCCACGCCTCACTCCAGGCGTTGAAGTCTCCCAGGAGCAGGACAGGGCGAGGACGGCACGCAGCGAAGACGACGTCGAGCTCAGTGAGCCATAGCTCAAACTGAGACTCGTCAATGTTCGGCGAGATGTAGGTGGCCACGACTGCCAACCCATCATAGTCCGCCGCAACACACCCGCGGCCCCTTGCAATGATCGCAAGGCGCGAGTTGTCTGCGGCGGACCCCCCAAAGATACAACAGGCCGAGCCGTCCTCGTCCACCGGGCTTCCCGGGTGGACGTAGTACGGCTCGGCGACCACGGCCAAGTTTATGGACCACTGCCGGATGCTCTGGTACAGAAGATCCTGAGCAGCACGGCAGTGGTTCAAATTCACTTGCAGGATACGGATACGGGCGTCAGACATTAATTGACGTCCATAACCGCATCCCGCCGCGAAACAACTGGCCGCGCAAGGGCGGCACCCCCACCGCTCTCAGCGGACTGACGACTGGCCTCGAGGCGGCGCAGGTTGTGCTGCCGACCCGGTGATCCACGGTCTTGCCCTCCGCCTCGCATCTAAAGCAGCGAGGCGGGGCGTCACAGGCACTTGCCTTGTGACCGGGCCGGCTGCAGCGGAAGCACCGATCGCCCACGGTGACTTCCGCTGAACACTGCACTCCTAAGTGCCCCACCACCATGCACCGGAAACATCTGGTTTCCCGGGCACGAAGGAGGTGCACCTGCGCCTTTAGGAAGCCCCCTACGAGGAGGCTTCGTCCGTCCGCCACTTTCAGTGCCGCCGCGACGGGGCACTGGACGACTGTCATCCCGTGACCAGTGGAGCCGAAGGAGATATCTCCAGCCTTCACCTGATCACGGGGGCAGCCGCCCGCCTCCACGACGGCGGAGACAACTTCCTCCGTCGTGGCCGCGTCATCCAGACCCGTGATGCGCAATGCGGCGCATTTGGTGGGCCTGGTGACGCGGACGGCTTCTTGGTCCAGCGCGTCCCTAAGCTGAGCCGCTAGGGCGTCAGCTTTAGGGCCGCTGGAGGCGCCGGAGACCTCGAGGAGGCGAGCCCCGGTGCGTGTCTTCTTGCACCGGAGCCCCCCCTGTATATCGAGGGCCGAGAGGTTGACTGAGGACTTCACAGTCCTCAGTACGTCGGCGTACCCCACCCCCTTCTCCACACCTACCGTCGTCACCGTCAGGACGACGGCGGTGGAGCGAGGAGGGCGGGGCCTCTTCGGCGCCTTCGCCGCGGCGGCTTTGGCCGCTTTCTTTGCGGCCTTCGTCTTCCTCTTCTTGGCCCCCACTACTTCCCATCCCTCCCGTCAGGAGGGATGTAAGGAAGCAGCGGGAGCGACGATAGAGGAAGAGGAGGCGGCAGGGGTGCCACTCTTCTTGCCGCGCCCCTTGGCCTTCCGCGCCTGGGCCGCGGTCTCGGCCGGTATCCGGCTCACCTAAGCGGACGGGGGCGGAGCGGGGCGGCGGACAGCAGGTGTGCCGCTAGGACCGGGAGCGGGAGCACCGCCAACAGCCGCCGCGTATGAAAACGCGGGGCGCGCTAGCGGAGGGCGGTACGCCCGGTCCTCCAGGACCGCGAGGCGCCTCTCGATCGCCGTCAGGACCTGCACCGTAGTCGGTACAGGCTTCGGCGGCGAGCCGGGCGCCATGGTGGGCGCGGTCCTAGGCGCCGTCTTCGGCGCTGGTCCAGCCGTCAGAGGAGGAGGTAGCATGGGACCTGGAGGTGCCTTGACCGCTTTGGTCAACTCAGCGACCTCCCGACGGAGATCTTCCATCTCCTTTCGGGAGGCAGTGAGCTCCACCTCCAGGCTCGCAACCTGCTTGCGGAGCATCGCCTCCTCCTCTGTGACGCTCCGCTCGAGGAGCTTGTCGAGGGAGGATTGGGCTTCATCCACCAGTGAAGCCACAATCTTCTTCCTCCCCGACATGTTTTTACTCCCCCGCATGGCCGCGTTCAGGCGGGAGAAAATACTCATTATCTCCCGCGTGGGCGGCACACCGATATCCCTGCGACTGCGCAGGGACGGCACAGATGACGGGGGTGGTGTTGGCGGGCGCTTTCTGTAGGCGTCGAGACGCGTGCGCACCGTCTTCACCGGCACCTCCTCCTCCGAATCGCTGGAGAGGAGGGACCCCCATCCAGAGCAACTAGTGCTCCGGTCGCGCGGCAGTCCCCCCTTCTCGAGGGTCCTCTTCTGCGAAGAAGAAGGGCCCTTACCCCTCACACTACTGGGAGCTGACCCATCGTCAGTCCCAGCAGCAACATTTCCTTGGGGCGTCGACGTCGCGCTGCAACTAGGCGGCGCGACGCGAGCCCCCAAATCAAAAGGCATCGAAGTCCGTTGTACGCGCAATATGTCGTCGGCTGAGACTGCCCGGGGAAGGGCAGTGTCAGGACCGGGGGTCTCTTCAGGCTTCATAGTAAGCACAATTCCTTCTGTGTTGGCCACTCAAGTTTCGATTTCGACGTTCGGTCACCCAACTTGCCACTGCGTTACCGTGGTCAAGTTGGGGTCCAGGGCGGACGGCGAGGACGTAGTCTAATCTCTTGGGGCCCCGCCCCACCGGTAGGTACTGGATTAACGTGATGCTTGAAAAACAAACAATCATACAATATTTACAATTTAATCATTTACTTGATTTATTCTTTACACACACACACACACATACAATTATATATTTATCCCGTAGTTATTTTTGCCAGAACACTTTGTATCCTTTTAAATATAAACTTTTATCCTCAGTAAATATGTTTCCGCTGCCCGCTATCTCTTATGAATGAAACATTAACCTAATGACGACAGCGAATTCAACTCTCTAACTCATTTTATCCACTGAATACTGTCCAATTTGGAACACGCACATACTGAAGATATAATGTGATTTTATCTGCACTAAAACTACTAAGAAACTAATGATATAGGTGACATACAGTCGCCTGAATATACGTAGGTACTACTCTAGCTGAATCTATCGAGAAAGTGGGCATGGGGAATCAATAGATCTTCGGAAGCATCGAGCCCTGGATTAAGTATTTGGCCCTGGATTAATAAATACCTACCTAATAGTTAGCCCGGTAAATGGCAATAGGCTCGCCCCCTATTACATGGGACCTAACATAGCTGGCGAGATGTGGGTGTGTTTGCACACCTCTGCCTACCCCTTCGGGGAAAAAGGCGTGATGCTATGTTTATGCTATGCTATGTTTATAGTTAGACGATGGAACTTCGCGTTATAGCAACTGAGGCCCAAAAATGGGACCAAAAGCTCCCTGCAAAAGACTGTACCTGGGGGTCGTGCGGGCGCGGCGGGGGGACTGACAAACCGTGGAGGCTCCTGGCCGTCAGAATAATAAGAGGGTACCGCACGATCACCGTAGACAGACGGCGTAGATGCTGCCTGTCTCCTAACCGGAACATTATATAATCTATGGATATAAATTATTAAATAAGTTGATCGTAGGACTACTTACTTAAGACGCCAACCAAAATTAAATGTGTATTAACTAATAGTGAATTAACTTCTTTGTTCAGCGGCTAAATCGACATCTACCAGTACAGTAGCGAGACGCTCGGTACCGCAACTGCCCATCGCTTCTTCATTCTGCACCTGCGCCTCATAGTTGCCCCTTGCCGCCGCTAAGTTGACTTCAATAAACATAATGCTTCAGTTAAGTCTCAAATTGAGAGGTCACTTCTGATTAAACTGATTTTCAGTGTTTAAAACCTCATGGATGGTTACCCACTTAATATAGAATTACTCTAGTCTAGAGTTAGGGCAATGAGGGTCACCCCTGTTTGCTCAGTTAAAATGTTTGCGCTCCGGAGCGCACTCTCAATGACCTACGAACGACCTACACTGCACCTGACGAGTATTGCTTGATTACTATTTATTATCTGCCCTCTTCACAGTGAAAGGGGGGTTGGGAACTTTATTAACATCTCAAAGGTCCAATTCATCCTCCTCTGTACTCGGTGCAACTACCGACAGATAAAAAAAATACTTAATTAAGAGGTTGAATCAAAGTAATTATGAAAATTTAATGTGGGCGTAATGAACGCCTCCGTCAATGTCTTTGGTAATAAAGGCATCACGTAAGCACCTACCTATGTCTGTAATTATCAAACATTACAGACAATTATTGTAATATAACAATGCGTTATATTACAATAATTGTCATATCACAATCAATGGGCAAGAAATACGTCAACACTAAAATAAGTGAAAGAAATAATTATGTAGCTTTATCTGTGTTTGAGGTATGGTCTCCATTCATAGCGATTAAGAGTCAAACCATTGAATTTGTTACTAACTTTGAAAGTGTATCGTTCCTGCTTAACTGCTTAACGTAGATTAGGTATGACAAACATGCTATTAATTTCTATACTTAGCTAAATTGCCAAAAATGCTTGCTCTTTGGCTGTGGTGTTAGTATCTTATTGGTCTAGATCCCTGATAGCGAACTGACTGAAATGTTCATTTTCGCGATTTATATTGCCAAAAATACATGCATATTATACATATTATCACGCTGATATTCCCAAAGGGGTAGGCAGTGGTGTCTTAAACACTATTATTTTGCCAGTAATTTGGTAACACGTTATGTGGAGCAAGCCTATTGCCGTTACCGGGCACTTTAAAAAACCATATCCACTCTGTAGTTCTTACCAAAATTCCATCGGCCGGGTAAATGTTACATACCACATAAAATCTCTACGGGCTGAGCAAATATAAGCTAAAAATAATTATATTAAAATGAAAATGTATAATTGTAACGTTCAAGAAGTTATAATGACTATCATATGATAGTCATTATAACTTCACACATTACAACAACATTATATATAAATTTAATATGATCGAATAGGTTGTAAAATAATATTATTTTACAACCTATTCGATCATATTAAATTTAAAATCTCCTCCGCGATTACTGTGACCCAACAAAATGGCACTTAAAGCACAACACATTAGCGGTCTGTTGGCGGAAAAACTCTAAGATTATAGCATTATTATACGCCACAATTAGTATAAACGCTCCTGCACAGTACATTGACTGATTAGCTTTAGTTCGGGACGGGAACACTGAAGACGTTTGATGTTATTGTAATAGGATAAATGAGGAAAGATTGCAGTCGAAACAGTCGGTAACGAGATTTTAACACAAATTTGGCCTGACGCGCCACTCCATCTAATTTTGGGGTCATTGTATCCACCCAACGCTTACTATCCCACGTATTTCGTCCACTGAGTCTCATATCACTCTAATACCTAGTAAATATCTGTCGTATGATCACGAATGCAAGTGGCTGGCAGTTACGGTGCCCCTAAAAACGAGTTATTACTGTCCTGGACATTACCGTTGGTCGCAAAAACGGCACACATATTGAGAGCTCGGAATGTAATAAAGGGTGGCTAGTGCCCGCGGCGGGGACATGCTTTTTACTCTAAAAGGTATCACGATTGGAATTTAGTATGATCGAGACTATTATATTATTCAAAGATCGATGTGACACAATTTAGGAGTTATTAACTGTCAGTTTGAAAGTCCCATTTGAAGTGAATTTTATCCAGTCTCTATGTGTAAAATAAAATAAAATAACGTTTATTATCTTTGAAATTTTTAGCAAATTATTTAGATTCGTCAAAAGTTGGTACTACCGAGGGTTCCAAAATGCAACGAGACTGAGAAGAGCCCTCAAGAAACTCAGTTCGGCTTTTTTCAAAATATTTCATCTTAAATCTAATACAGAGTTATTTAGAAAGGAGCAATTCGTGTTACAACCAGGCAGCCTTGTCATCTAAGAAATCATTAATACTATAATAAGCTTTATGGCACAATTTACTTTTTATTAGTTTTTTAAATTTATTGACAGATAAATTTGCTATTTCGGTTGGCAATGTATTGTACATTCGAATAAAGTTCCCCGCAAAAGAATTACTCACTTTATGAAGCCTAAATTTAGGAACAGCCAGTTTATCCTTATTTCTTAAGTTTAGATTATGATTATCACTATTTTTCACAAACTTACTTTTGTTCTTGTGGGTATACAATAAAATTTCAAAAATATACTGTGAATACACTGTAAGGATGTTAATATGCTTAAACTTATCTCTTAATGACTCCCGAGACCCCATTCCATAGATAGTCCGGACAGCCCTCTTCTGCAACACAATGCATTCAATATCGGCAGCGTTACCCCACAGTAGTATGCCATATGTCATGATACTGTGGAAGTAGCTGAAGTAGACAAGACGCGCCGTTTTAATGTATGTAAGTTGTCGGATCTTTTTGATAGCATAGGCTGCTGAACTAAGCCTGGCCGAAATTTTCCCGATATGAGGCCCCCATTGGAGTCTAACGTTATGCCCAGAAAGACAGTGTCATCGAGCAATTCTATTATATCATCCCTAACCTTAACACTGGTTTTAACAAGTCTTACATTAGGTAAGGTGAATCTTACACATTTAGTTTTATTGTCATTTAATAATAAATTATTAGCACAAAACCAGTGGACTATCCTAGAGAGGGCAATGTTTACATCGTCAATCGTTTTTTTTTTTTTTTTTTTTTATTCCGCAGCCCTGGGCCGCGGCCGCACCTACGTCCATTGCCGAGCGCCTCCGGTAGACACTGAGAGAATTCCCAGTGGCGCCCGGCGGACCTTGGCCCCCGTTGTGGCCACTGCGTGGTGGTCGGGTGTTACCCCGCATCCTTGGGGTCGGGTTAAATCCCGCGTCGGTGAGTGAAGTCGTGCGTGGAGTGAAGCCCCACATCACGCAGCCCTTCTAGCCTGCTTCTGTAAGGACGGTGGGTTGCTAATCCATCGTCTTCAGGCCCCGATCATGGAGGTCGATAGTCCTGTGCGTAGTCACGTCTGCAGCGTCCTCGCCGCACACTTCGGAACTCAGCGGGGAGGGTACGCTCCCTCACCCTACCGGCCGCCTCCTTCACGAGCATTACCTGCTCGCAGAAAGAAACGGCCGCGTTCCACTGGCTCCCGCTAGAGACCATGGCTCGTAGCATGGTCTCCAGCGAGAGCGTATCTATGTCCAGGCCCACAACGAGGTCCCGGCGCTGACTCGCCCATGCAGCATTCCACCAACGTGTGGAATGCCGTGTCCTCGCCGGAAGCCTCACAGTGTTGACACGCGGGTGTGACCTCACGATGCATGCGAAACAGATACTCACCGAAGTTTCCGTGCCCAGTGATGATCTGTGTCGCACGATACGTGAGGCCACCGTGCTGCCTCTGCAGCCACTCCTCCATGATCGGTCTCACCGCCGCGATGGTGGTGGTTCCCCACTTTGGTTGCTGAAGTCGCACCTTCCATGTCTCCATGAGATCCTGTCGGAGTTGGGACCGCTGGGCCTCGATTTCTCGAGACGCAGGCCTGTGGTCCCGCTCCAGCGCCTCCTTGTGCTATTGAAACAATGACGCAAGGGCTCTCACTTCCAGGTCCCATGGAGGGGTCGCGGCTAGGAGACATGCAGCCTCTAGGGAGATCGTGCGGTACCCTCGTATTGTCCTGACGGCCAAGGTCCTCAACGATCTGTGTAAAATGGCAGCGTTGTTGGCCGTCAGTCTCGGCGCCCATACGGGAGCTCTGTACACGGCCATACTCCGCACGATCCCCAGGTACAGTCTCCTGCAGGAAGCGTTGGTTCCCTTTAAGTTGGGCATCGCGGCTGTCGCCCCCGTCACTTTGGGGACCAAACTTCGGAAGTGTGGTCCGAAGTTCCACCGGCTATCGAGTACAAGCCCCAGATACTTCATTGTGGACTCGATGCCGATGCTAACGCTCCCTACATTTATGCTGGATCCTGGAGGTGGCCCGCGCCGAGGTCCGTGAAAACACAGAGCCTCGGACTTATTCAGTGCCACGTCCAGTCCCAGCCGCCGTATCCGACCCACGACTTCAGCAACCCCAGTCGTGACCTTGAGTGTTGCCTCCTGGTGCGTTACTCCCCGCGCCGTGACGAGCGTATCGTCGGCGTAACAAGTTACGCCTACGCCCTCAGGCAACGCACCCCGCAACACCCAGTCGTATCCGATGTTCCACAGGAGAGGTCCTAGGACCGACCCCTGAGGAACACCGCACGACACATCTCGCCGAGCTGGCCCGAGCCAGCTAGGGTATGTTATAGCCCTCTCGGATAAATATGCCCCGACAATACGACGGAGGTAGAGAGGCACTTCGTGGTATACCAGTGCCTCTCTAACGCAACTCCAGGGTAAGGTGTTAAAGGCATTGGCGATGTCAAGAGACACCGCCAACACCACCTCGCCCCGCGAGACTGCTTCCTCCGCCAGGGTCTTCACGCGCATGATCGCGCTCACGGTGGACCGTCCCCGACGAAAACCGTACTGGTTGTTCGCCAGGTCTGGGCCCACACGCGTGAGATGCTCGACGAGGCGTTCCGCGATAATTCGCTCAAAGAGCTTACACACCTCGTCGAGCAGCACGATCGGCTGGTAACCGGACGGTGAGTCCACCGGCCGCCCCGCTTTCCAGATCAGGACCAGTTTCCCCGTCCTCCACACCTTGGGAAACTGGCCCCTTTCGAGGCATGCGCTGAAGAGCCCCCTCAGTCGAGGCCCGAGTTCCTCGAGGGCCAGGACCCATACACGGCCCGGAATGCCGTCGGGTCCAGGGGCGGTGGTTTTCCGGCGACTGAGCCGTAGTACCACCGCTTCTAACTCACCCTCTCTGACTTCGGGTACGTCGTCTTCGCTGCTACTATCCGCGTTGCGCGTCTGAGACGGAGCCATGCGCGGAGGGATGTGCTCCTCCACGCTCGTCGGAAACAGAGAGCCCAAGACCCCCTCCAGCCGATCCGGCTGGAGACTCTGGGTCAGTGGAAGCGCCCTCGGTTGGAGTTTACCTCTGACCTGTAGGTATGGGCGCCCCCATGGGTTCCGCTCCAGGGTCTCCAAGAGCTCCTCGCGGGCTGCCGTCTTAGCCCGCGTGATCGCTTCCTGGAGGGTGCCCTTAGCCTCTCTGTAGGACGCATATAGCTCCGCCTCCCGGGCTGCCGCGTTGTCTGGTCGACGATGCCTCCGGCGAATGTGGAAGTAGCTGAAATAGACAAGACGTGTTGACACTGAACTGTGACTGTGTCAGTGTTGACACTGAATACGTATTATAAAATACACGGCCAAAATTGACACAACAACCGACTTCAAATGACCGAAATGGGACCAAATAATTGTCGGAATGGGAGAATCGGTTCACCCAGTCCAGAGATATGAGGTAACAAACATAAAAAAAAAATACACGTCAAAAATTGACACAACAACCGACTTCAAGCTACCGAAATAGGACCAAATAGTGGTCAGAATGGGACCAAATTGATACGGGACCACTTGGGAATTAGGAGCTTCCAATAAAAACAAATTAAAATCGGTTCTCCCAGTCCGAAGATATGAGGTAACAAACATACAGTCGAATTGAGAACCTTCTCCTTTTTTGGAAGTCAGTTGAAAATGCAGAGCTATATATCGACAAATTGTTATTTGATAGATACTTATAAAACTATAGGTAACACAATGATAGAATTTTTATCATAAAAGGACATCAATCGGAAAAATTAAAAATCTTAGTTGTTTTTTTTTGACGACACCGAGAAAAATGCTCTTTCAGTGTGCATTTCTGTCCACTCGGATTTTGTAGGTATCCACTCACTAACGAAATGAGTGACCAAATCCAAAGCGGAATACATCTACTACGATCCACCTCATACATCAGAACCATCTGGGTCAAAGTAGTTGAAATATTTGTGAAATTTCAGAGAAGGCTACAACTATTATTTTTTATTTTACGAAGTTCGCCGTGACAACTACTATACGTAGTTGAACATTTTATTCTTTTAGCGACAAAATAACGCTTATGAACGTCGAATCTAATTGCAAAATTCGCAATGTAGCGTTAGTGAGAAAAGAACATTTTCAAATCTACCGGGAATCTAGCAATGACGTTGGCCATCAGCAAGTCAGACATATTTAATTTGTACTTGAATGTAATTTACGGTATAGGTAAATATAAACCGGTGTCTGTCCAACGCGACACCTAAATTATAATATCCGCTACTTTGATCCAGAACGTTAATTGAGAAAAACTTTGGTATGTCTTTCAAATGGAATATTTATTGCGAAATATTTATTTTCTTGATCATTTTGAAATATACTTACGGCGTAGGTCACATTAGATTCATATTGATGTTAGTTTTTGGGTTGTGCGACAGTGATTATTTGTGTATGAAAAAAAATTAAAATTTTAATTAAATCACGTACCATGAGTACCTTTGTAAGTAGTATGTTAACAATAAGTACCGTTAAGCCATGTAAATAACATGACTTTACGGTACTTATGTTCTCCAACAGTTTTACAATAAAAAGTTGCGATGATCCTTGCTGGACTCCACCAGGCAATAATTAAAATGGACGCAATATTTTAAAGAACCGCTAACCGGCGGGCAAGTTGGGAAAGCGAAAGAAGTCTTAGTATACCAGGCAATTCGTAGTCTCTGCCTACCCCAGTGGGAAAGATGCGTGATTTTATGTATGTATGTAAACCAAGGGATAAGAACGGACCTTAATGATGAAATTCAGGATTTATTTCCATATTTCCGTGACATTGTTATTCACTCTAATCATAATTTGCTTTATTTACAAAGATTTTTTTTTTTTTTTTTAATCCATGTGAAAGTATATCTTATATAATTTACGAGCGACTATCATCACTAATTTGCATATAATATACAAGTGGAAGATGTCATATTTGTCAAACTGAACATTAACGTGAATTATGAGAACTTTTTATTGCAAGGACAGTTAAAAATCTCAAAACATAATTATATAAGTAGGTTAAATATGAGTTATAGACGTTTTAAATATTTTCTTAATAATTTTACTTACTCTAAATTATGTTTTACTTCTAACTAGCCAATGCCCGCTACCCCGCCTGCATGAACTGGTTACTAATTCTTTGAGGAGCTCATAACCGAGATAAAAAGTAAGTTAAAATTAAAAAATTAAAATTAAAAATTAAAATAACGTTTATTATCTTTGAAATTTTTAGAAAATTATTTAGATTCGTCAAAAGTTGGTGTGACTCTACCGAGGGTTCCAAAATGCAACGAGACTGAGAAGAGCCCTCAAGAAACTCAGTTCGGCTTTTTTCCAAAATATTTCATCTTAAATCTAATACAGAGTTATAGAAAGGAGCAATTCGTGTTACAACCAGGCAGCCTTGTCATCTAAGAAATCATTAATACTATAATAAGCTTTATGGCACAATTTACGTTTTATTAGTTTTTTAAATTTATTAACAGATAAATTTGCTATTTCGGTTGTCAATGTATTATACATTCGAATAAAGTTCCCCGCAAAAGAATTACTCACTTTATGAAGCCTAAATTTAGGAACAGCCAGTTTATCCTTATTTCTTAAGTTTAGATTATGATTATCACTATTTTTCACAAATTTGCTTTTGTTCTTGTGGGTATACAATAAAATTTCATAAATATACTGTGAATACACTGTAAGGATGTTAATATGCTTAAACTTATCTCTTACTGACTCCCGAGACCCCATTCCATAGATAGTCCGGACAGCCCTCTTCTGCAACACAAAGATGCATTCGATATCGGCAGCGTTACCCCACAGTAGTATGCCATATGTCATGATACTGTGGAAGTAGCTGAAGTAGACAAGACGCGCCGTTTTAATGTCTGTAAGTTGTCGGACCTTTTTGACAGCATAGGCTGCTGAACTAAGCCTGGCCGAAATTTTCCCGATATGAGGCCCCCATTGCAATTTGGAGTCTAACGTTATGCCCAGAAAGACAGTGTCATCGACCAATTCTATTATATCATCCCTAACCTTAACACTGGTTTTAACAAGTCTTACATTTTTTTACATTTAATAATAAATTATTAGCACAAAACCAGTGGACTATCCTAGAGAGGGCAATGTTTACATCGTCAAGTTCGCGCTGTCCACGTTTAACTTTAAATATTAAAGAAGTGTCATCAGCAAACAAAACTACCTCTTGGTCGTCTCTTATGAGGTGAGGGAGATCATTAATATATACTAGAAAAAGAAAAGGTCCCAAAATTGAACCCTGCGGTACCCCCATTGCTACAGGAGAACCAGGTGACTGTTTACCATTGATCACTACTTTCTGGACCCTATCACTTAAGTAAGAATTGACGAAATTCAAGGCCGTCCCCCGGATTCCGTAATGATCAAGTTTCTTAATTAAAGTCTGGTGTTGAACGCAATCGAAGGCCTTAGATAAGTCACAGAATACACCATAAGCATCATGTTATCGTTAAACTTACTGTCAGAAGTTGACAAATTGTATTTATATACAGTTCTCTTAAAAACCGAATTAAAGTCAATTACATGGAATTTATTATTATATTGGCTAGTTAAATTGAGTTGTAAATTTATCGCTGTTCTCTCTGAGACAGTCTTGATAATGCCTCGTTTAGAGGCGAAACAATTGTCGACGTTTTGTTGTCCTTTTGATTCTGCGAAAAATTAATGCTATTAATTAATGCTAAAAAGTTTTTTCTTAAAAAAAAATTTTTTACTTACCATTGTTTTGTAAATTTATCTTATATCTAAGAGAATTTTCCACGTCTGGCACACCTTTTATATATGGTAATGTAAACATTACTACATGTTCAACATTTAAGTTTTGCATTTTGTCAAAGTATAGGGATAGTTCATTTTTGTTAATTTTACCCCTGTTTGAGCAGAAAATAATTATTTTACTGTTTGAGTCAAAATTATATTCTAATATCTTTTGCATAATTTCATTTAAAGATGCACCTGGATAACAGTTATTAATAATTGAATAACAATTTGAATTACATTGTTGTATCAGAAAAGAACCAAAATCAGTTCCAATATCATCACTAAATAAAATTAGTTTGGTATAACCAGTATGACTATTACTTTTTACACTGTCACACAATTCATACACTAATGAAGTAGAAGCCTGGTGCTCCAAAGATTGAGGAGGACTTGTGCAGTTGATGTTACACGAGTGGTTATTTATAAAGGTATTAAGGCGCTCAGTATTATAATTAGATGTTTTGAGTACCTTATCTATACTTGATGAACACTTATTAAAGTCTTTTAGAGACCATTCATATTTCTTAGTTACATACTCTAACTCAAATTGCAATTTTTTTATTTGTGACTCTAAGCGTTGTGTGTCAGTGTAATATTTTAAATGACTTTGTTTAAGTTCTAACATAGATAATTTAGCTTGTTCCCTTAATTTTAAACTAGAGTTAACATTTTTACACTTTTTGATTAAGATTCTATGATATTTTAATTGTTTCTTTGATTTTAAAATGAATTTCTTTATTTTTAGGTATTTTTTTAGTTTATTCCTGCTGCAAAAATAACAGTAGACAAGTCCAGGTTTGGAACTGTTGCAGAAGGAACAAACTGCGGAGTACCACTCATTAGCTCGTTATAAAGGTTATCCGTTTGTTGGACTACGACTTGCTCGGCAGCTGACTCCAGGTGTAAGATGCGCCCCTGGGCATCCCGTAGCTCCTGTTCCAGCAAGGTAGTCCTCCTCAAGGTCCCTTCATACTCGTCACTGCACTCTTGAAACCTATCTACTATTGATTGAAGGTGGTTCCGCTGCATTACAATTTCATCATAACTAATATGAAGCCTAGCTAGTTCAGATTTTAGTTTTTTACTATCGTCTAAAGCACCTATCAACAAGTTTTCATTTTCTTCTCTTTCTTTTTCTAATTGTAAACAGAGCTCTGTTTTAGATTTAAGTTCCTGCAACACCAGCTGAAGTTTGGGCTCCTCCTGCTGGCGGGATAAGGCTCTACGGCTACGGGTATTCATATTCTCAGTCGGTAGTTCGAGGTTATGTTAGGTACCGGTAAATTAAAATCAAAACTTTTCTGTACTTACGAAAATAGATCGCCTGTTTTCAATGTTGAGTATATGAATAAACACGTATAATAAAATAATTTTACCTATTATAGGAGAAACATTATGTCATTGTATTTACGTGAAATAACATTGAACAATACGGTCAGCTGATTCGTCACTTTTTAGCTTATTTTTACACTAATATACACAAAATTCTTTGAAATGATTATTTTTGCACTACTATTGTGATGATATTGGAGTTATCTGATGTAATTTGTATTTATTTCACTAATAAATTTATAGGAGCTAAAATTTTACGACTGTTCAATAGTGTTGCCAGACGCAGAAAAAATATTTTGTTAGTTAGTTATTCTGATGTACCTATGAACTACATTATTGTCGACTTGCATTAAAATCCGTTGAGTAGTTTTCCGGAGAAAGAGTAACAAAGATCCAAAAATACATCAATCCATCCATACAAACTGTCCCTTCTATAATATTAGTAGGATTTAAGATTTTTGGAACGAGCTAGAATGAGAGGTTATTGTCCATTACTAGCTACTGGACGTATGATACCAGAGTCACCGCCGTTGCTCAGCAGGTGCACCACTTGCAATTAGATTTGGAGTTCACAGCTTTTGATACATATCTAGAGAATCTCTATTTTCCTCACTGTGTAGTAGCTAGGACTTAATTATGGCAAAGAAAATTGACCATCCTTTAATAATTTTGATTCTTAAACATAAAAATCCCATCTAAATCTTCAAATGAACGCCGTATGATTCCGGGATAGATCACAAGGATTAGAACACAAATACACACCCACACAAGCCTGCGATGAGTTATAATTACAAAATATAAAATCTTTTGATCGCCACGTCGCGTCGGACCTTCGTCAGGAGTGAATACAGTATCTTTATTGAAATTTCAACCGTCAATTAAGTGACCATCCCTGTATCCCTGTATGTCATAGCATAGAATATAAAGATGTATGTTTGTTAGTATGGTTCATTAATTAGATAGTAATGTGACTATTTATTTATATCTGCCACTAAGATCTATCGTAAAGAAAAATCGCTAAGTGGAAAATTTGTAGGTGTCTGCAAGATACCAGGTCTTTCACCAGCAGAACTTCTCTTTGCAGTATAGGTAATATTATAAAATACGTAAGTTCAATTTCTAAATAAGAAAGTTATCTCTGAATAAGTAATGATTCTGTGGAGATTACAGCATCGGTATAAGAAATGCCATAAGCTTCTAAATAAAACTCGGACTGCCACCAACGTATATATAGCGGTGCAAAATAAAATGTCGTTGTGCTAGTAATATAGTGTACCTAGTTATCTTTTATCTTCACTTTCTTAATGCTTTAACAATAGTCAAATTAAAATCTAACAATTCTCATCGTCCGAATGATATTAATCATTGCAGTGTCCTCAATGTTTTATGTGGCACAGGGAATACCATGATGGACTATGAAGTAAATGTTCAGAATACTGGTTTACCATGAAGCAAAGACACATGTAAAAACTAGCGTATAATAAAGAGCCACGTTTAGGGTTTTCATTACGCCGTGTATAATGGCGCGTACAAATATTTTTAATCCGCTGCCTCATACATCTTCCGCAGTTCATTTTGCTGGACGGCCACACGCTAACGACATCCTCACCAACCCAACTTCAACCATATCTTCTGGACAACAAAATTCATTTTCATGAAACTATTAATATCTAGCATTGACAACTCTTTTCCGTAGTCGAAATTAAACCATATTAACTCTAGTAAAAATTCAGAATAGGATGAGTGCTGGGGACATAAAATTACTGAATAGGTGGTCAGGCGTACGTTCTTTTTTACTGTGTGGATGATATTGCATCGATGTGCCCGTAGTGTTTACGAACAGGTAAATATTTTGCTGGTGAATATGAAAGGTTGGGTTGCAATAACCTCTGTAATGAAATGGAAAACAAAAAGTAAATCCATCGTAGGCCATTTCAAAGGGATTTGAAAGCATGTTCCTTTAGACTAGAACTAAATACGTTTTAAAGAATTCACTACTGAAATAATTCAGTAAAACTATGTATTTTTTTTTTTTTTTTTTTAATTCCGCGGCCCAAGGCCGCGGCCGCTCTAACGTCCGTTGCCGGGCGTCTCTGAACTATGTATGGCTACCGTTATTGATATTCCAAATAATATTACGCACTTGTATGAGAGAAAGAGAACTTCCTGCCAAAAAAAATATTATTCCGTGCCTTCAATTTAGTAGCTTAGAAATTGTGCAGTATAATTTTTGATTTTCGACTTATTAAATCACTGCACTATTTTTGGTCATAGAAAGTGCACTGTACAAATCATTACGGACATCCGATGTGCCTTTGAAAATCTCTTACAAAAATAATTGTCAGATGAAATGCGCAGAAGTGATTCCGACCCTTTAAGCCACGTGGCGTTTGATAGTCGCAATTAGACACGGCATTCAAGGGAAGTCACGTGAAGCCGCGTGCGTGAAGCCGACCGCGGGAAAGCGGCGTGCGAGAACCATTTGCAACACTCAATGCTCGAGTGGAAATGTATTGTTAGACAATAGGCCAGATTCAATACGAGCATTATAAATACAATAAGTAGGTACCTATAGAAAACGTAATGACCACCAATTAATCGAAAATGCCTGAACCGATTCGAAAAACTGTATTAAAACATTTTGAAAGAGTTTTGATTAACAATCTGCGGGTAAATGTCTTTTCGGGATTCCGTAGGGTAAAGGGTAAAAGGGGACCCTATTACTAAGACTTTGTTGTCGGACCCTCTGTCACCAGGCTGTTTCTTACCAATCTGGACCATTCGCAAAGTTTCACCTATTTTAAATATTCACTGAAAAAGTAGCCTCCAGGATATTTTAAGCTATATCTGTACCTAACTACATCATGGCAGGCATCTATGGCGGATGTCATAGGTTTTTCATGTTGCATCCTTGATCATAGCGCTTGCAACAGTTCCGAAATATCTAAAACTCAATACAAAAAGTAAATAGTACAAAAAGTAAACATCCCGAAACTTCGAGCAGAAAAACATACTTCTGTATCTATTAGGAACTTGGTATGTAACAAACATAACGTATCTGTTACTGTAACTACGTAAACACACGATGTATGTTGACATAACGTAAATAAAATCATAAAACAGCCAACCCTACATCTTGAACCAATTGGTTGACAAAATATTCTCATGGAAAGATAATGAGCCGAACGTTGCTATGAATCTATACATACCGTTCGTAAACTAGGTACCGCTCGTTCGGTACGCGCTATTAAGAGCTGTACGGATAGGCCTATACATAATAACATAAATATTCATCAGGTTTTGTTTTGTATCTAGAAAAATACTTACTATTGAGGAATCTTAGTAGGTATGAGTCGTCATTGGCATCTAATTGATCTAATTGATGTCTAATCTCATAAGTTATATAATTATGTTAATATGTATCTTTATAATTATATATGTATCTTTGTGTTATATACCTCTTTTAAAAAGTAATGAGAATCTTCTGAGAAAACAAACATAATAAAAATCTATTAAGGTACCAGTTTTACAGTTAAATAAATTTAAATAAATATGTCAGACTCAATGGACACAACATCATCTAGTCTCAACTTGGCAGAGTTTGTGCAATGAGTGGGATGTAATACCTACTTGACAACTGATACTTGAACAAGATTCTTTATCAATCACAGAAACGCACTGAAACTCCAAAACAGAACGTGAATCCGGTACCTCTTGAGTAGCAGCCTCACGCAAGTCGTAAGGTCAACCGACTTCGCCACCGACGGAGTTATATTAGCTTAAGATTAATAAATAAAATAATATATAATTTTATTCTTTGTAAACATTATTATGATAACAAAATAAGAAGAAAATAATAAACTAGCAGTGAAGTAAAACAAGGCCCATTGCACACTGACGTGTATGAATGTGCACAGTTATCGCGAAACACATGACACGGCCACTAAGTGAATTCGTGTGTCCGAGCCACCTCCAATTTAGTGAAGCGAACCAATCATCATTACCGAAGGGCCGGCTGCGATCAAAATAAACACAACTAAACGCACCTTCATATAGAAAGTGAGAAAAATATACCTTCAGAGTAAGTGTAAGTGAGATACAGCGATAAGTTGGACAGAGATCGTAAACAATTGAGCAAATGAAAGATTATGTTTATAGTGTTAAGGTGCACTGTCTAATAAAGTTACGTCTTTATTCCCCTGGTGTACAGATAAGTTCTGATTTTCTTGTACTATTCGTACCCTACTATCATTACACGTTTAGGTTAAACATGTTTTTTGGTAGGTATCATTTTACATAGTACGAGTGAAAAATAAACAGTGATATCACTGGTATTCTTGTGTCGATCATGATAAGCACAATACCAGTAATGTCTTCTCCTAAATAAAACAATTATGCTCATATTAATTAAAGCAACACATCATTCACCGAGCCTTTTCCCAACTCTGTGTTTGGCTTTCCAGTCTAACTGCGATTCGGCTGAACTTCGATATTTTCCGTGAAGCTACTGCGATTTGACCTCCACAACCCATGGGTGATATCGGAGTTCTGTAGTCAGACCGTTCGGATTTTTGATTTAGGGCTCCAACTACCCCTAACGACTACCATAGATGTTCGTATAACAACCGGGACCGACGGCTTAACATGCTCTCCAAGGCACGGTAATTAAAGCAACATACTTGTTACTACGAATAATGCATAGGTTTTGGAATTTTGGCAAAAATATTAGAAAAAAAAATACAAAATTAATTTGACTTGGTCTCACACAGTCATCTCCAATTATCTTCATTAGATTCACATTTAATTCTCTGTATATTATTTTCTTCCATAATCAAGTAAGATAATTCAATTCATGTCACTAGCTACCATTTTATAAATTTAATTCGCCCGTCAAGAAATACGAGTGACCTTTTACCACGTGAGACTACCTTCAAAAGAAAAAAAAACAATAAGTTGGTTTCCACTACATTCTATAACAAACGTTGCGTTACTCACATTTTAGTTGCTTTTTGTGTGCTCGAGCTTACTTGTCTTATTCTAGAATGATTTACGCAAGAAGACAATGCAATCTATTTCACGAGAAAGTCAAAGACGGAACAATGGATCGTGTTTCTTCTTATATAGAGTTGAAATTTGTTAGTAGTTATAATGGAAAAACTAAAAGAGCACTCACATTTTACTGAAAAATGTGTAAGAAGTAAAGCAGGGAAACCCGTGGGATCCGCCGTGGGATCCGCCGTGGGATCCGTTATAAAGACATATTATTCTTTTGAACGCAAGTTGTCGAGTCGCAATAAGTCGCAGTAATCCTCGCAAGGTATACTCGTAGTGCAATTCAATTGTCATTGTTTGGTGCGGGGGTATAATGAAAAATATTTTGTTTCGTTCTTTTTTAAATGTTATTGTCCTTTGTATGGAAAAACTAGTCGTTGTTAAAGTTTTGGCCAGTAAAGTAGAACCTCGTGGTTTTGATAGTGGTGTTTACTGTGACAACCTTTCGCAAACTTTTATTGAAATACTAACAGATTCGGCGAACTTCATTACGCCTGAAATGTTTAATTTTAAACCTTCCCTAAATTATTACGAATATTCCAAGACCAAAGTGAACCAAATCGGTCCAGCCGTTCTTGAGTTTTAGCGGACAAACGAACTTTTTTTTACTGATGCAAAAATTTGATAAAAGCTATCCTTGATGCGGATTATATACTCGTATCCAGCTAAAATTTCAGCTCGATCGGTGCAGAACATTTTGAGTTTTTGAAGCGTACACAAACCAACATAACATTTATATATATATATATATAGATGTAGATTGAGATCAATAATTTAGTTATAGTGAAGTAAGTTTATTGACTTTTATGTATTTCTATATTGAATTTAGTTCTTTTTAATGCTGATAGTTGCTGATGGCATTAGAGAACTTAAAATTTTCTGGGCTGGGTTACGGGATTTTTAAAACACGTCCAACATCATCTACCTGTCCTTATCCCAATTATTTGGGGTCGGCGCAACAAGTCTTTCTCCTCCACACATCTCTGTCAGACGTCATCTCTTCAGTCACTCCTCTCCTTGTCATATCCTCTTTCACACATTCCATCCATCTTTTCTTTGGCCTACCTCGACTCCTTAAACCGTCGACAGTCATACTTTGCACCTTTCTAACGACATTGCTTTCCTCTCTTCTCACATGTCCATACCATGACAGCCGCTCGCTTCTCAATTTTTCATTCACTGGTGCAACTTTCAAACTTCCTCTAATATACTCGTTCCTTACCCTATCCATTCTTGTCACACCACACATCCATCTTAACATTCGCATCTCCGCTACATGCAGTTGTCTTTCATCCATCGCTTTTACGGCCAAACATGAAAGTCCATACAGGCAGGTCTGACGACAGCAACATTGACTCAAAATCCAACTTCAAATTACCTGAATGGGTCCAAATTGAAATTGGACCTTCCTGGGAGCTTTTAATAAAAAAAATTCTGCTCACCCAGTCTAAGTTATGAGGTACCTAGTAACAAACATTAAAAAGTACCTACAATCTAATTGACAACCTCCTCCTTTTTTTGACGACGGTTAAAATAATATGTACTAATAATAAGTAGGTTTTGCTTTTTATTAAATACACAAAATACAAAGTCCCGTCTTTTTCCTTCAAATTTCGGTAATCATAGCGTATAGTAAATAAGGAGCGAGCGAGTTTGCGAGTTCCAAGATGACTTAGGCCCTGGACATTAATCTTCTTAATCTAAATTTGATAATAACCGTCAAATTATTAAACAAATAATATATATATTAAAATAAGTATGTCAAAAACTATTAAATTTTTCCACATCGGCCTATTTTGCGAAACCTGCAAGATGTATGAAACTGTTCAACCTTACGAAGTTGAACTAAAAAAGAAAAAGTACAAACAGATTGCCAGAAACTGTCGAAAGCATTTTGGCGCGGACACAGTTGCCCAAACAAATTCACAACAACCGTAAATCAGGACGGCACAAATAAAAAACCAAGGTAAGCGCTCCTGTTGTCGGTCGCGGCCGAATCGGGCCACTTCCGTTCAGCGGCGGAAGCAACTCTATTGGCGTAAAAAGCTGCGAGTCAACTGGCCAGTTTGTTGGAGGTTTATTGAAAAGAGTACATTGATAAAAGTGTTCGACGCAGCGGCTTTCCGCTCATGTTCGAATGTCACACATTTTTGTAAACGTTAGGTTTTGTAGAGTTTTTTGAAGTAAAAGAATTTCTGAAGCCGACTGAAGATGTGAGTTATTTATAGTATCTTCTTACGCCCATAAGAACTATGTCGTCATTCAGTTACCAACTAGGTTATTTGATTTATTTTTAAGCCCCTTTGATACCTTAACCTTATATTTCCATATTTCAAACTTAGAGAAATCTTTTGAAGCGAAGTAACTATTCCACGTCGTTGGATCTGCAATCAAGCTTACATTGTCAGCTTCGGAATTGTTTCAAAATCAAATTAAAAATTGTAAACTTTCCCACATTAAATAGAAAGCATAGTATTTTTTTATTTAAAAAAATAAACCAGCTCTTAGTATAAATTCAATAATTTCATAAATTACAAGCTCGTGATCTCTCAATAGATAAGAAAGTACTGTTGTCCATTACTCCAAGGTACCTTCTACCTAAATTTTAATTCCCACACAGCATCAAAACCCCTGCGTCATTCCAGCGCACGCGTCTCCTTTCGTTACGCACGTGTAGTGCAAATTAAAAACGTTTCTGCCGAGCGATTATTAATTACCGATAAGTTGAGCGCTCACCCTAGTCTGTACCCCGTGAGACACAATTAACGTGCATTGTTGGACCAATCTTTCAAAACGCATTTTAAAGGGCTTTAGGAATTTCAGAAAAGTCGATCCAAGTCACCTTCACTTGTTTGATTAAAATCTACAAAACGAGTCTCTTGCATATAAATAGTGCAACTGTTCATGAATATTGCACCAAAAATGTATGTTCTGAATTTATTAAAATATGAACATCGAATACATAGATTAGTACGTACATAGGTACTTTACATCACTTCACAAAAGAAAACAAGATAAATTTCAACTCTTATTTTATATGGAATGTTAAATTTTTTAGTTAATCACAAATCACATAAAAAAAAATATTTTCCTTACACCTGGTTTTTTCCTAAAGATTTTTGTGTAATTTCTTGAGTTTCTTTGTTAAACTCGTAACTTGCAAAATTTTTACTAAATTACGAAAATACCAAATTTCTACAAACGTTTAAAACAATTACTCGTTATTGAGTCTTTCAAGTATAAATAAATTCCTTCGGTACTTTAATCTCGTAAACGTAAGTGCAGTTCCACACACACATGAGAATGCTGTCCACGTGGCGTTTTTAAGATCAGTGCCATGATAACCATAATGAACAGATCCTTAAGCTTGATAAGCGTCCCGCGGACTCGTTGGACACATTGTAGGTAAGTATGTAGAAGTTTCATTTTTATAAGCGTAGACTTCCCAAATATTTACAAGTCGCTAATACAACCCAAATTAAAGTGTACTCTCCTTCATTATGTACCTCTCCTTCATTGTGACTTTTATAAAATATTAATTTAGTGTTTTGATGTGAGTTATTTATATTTGTATAGCTAGTTAGTTTAGGTATTCTCAAAGTGTGCGGTGTGATAAGAGACTCTGGTGAATACAAATAAAACCCTTTAAAAACCTAAAAAAAATGTATGATTTAATCTGATTTTTCAGAATAAAATATTATTAAATTTAATCTTTTATATACACTTTAAAAAATATGTATAAAATTGTGATTATCCGTTATCTATCCCTTAACACAAGCTCAATTAATAACTAGGTAAAGGAATTATTAGGTTACTTTGGTATTTTCTCCTATACTTAGTGATACTGCTGGGAAATATTTTGAAGAGTGGCGAGTGTAAGTACAGTGAGGGACATCATATGACAGGTAGCTGATGCGACTGGCAGATGTGCGCTGATTGTGTCGTAATTGCTACTAGATTATATAGTTATTGATAATTTGCTGGTCCGTATTATTGTTATGTATACTTAGTCTGAATAATTTAGTGGTTAGGTATATTTCTTTAAAATATCCCAGGGATATTATGTTTGCGTTTGTGTAATAGGATGAAATTCATTGTCTCCATTTTTTGTTAGCCAACGGCATGTTTGAAACAAGCTCTATGTGGAACTAAAAGATCGTCGAATTTTCTTTTTGGACACAAGAGGACTTTGGAACTACTTAGTATTGTAAGTTTCAAAACTGGCTATAGACAGATAATGTAGTTACGGTAATGTTTACAGGGCAACATAAAGGCTTTGTTTCTTTTAAATAAGATGTCAGGAAAAAGATATCCTCATAATCATGACTACTTCTAATCTGTCTCGAGGTCTGTGGGGCATTTTACACCGGAGTCTCGGGTTCGATTTGTGGGTCGAAATATTTTTATGATCGACAAACGTTTGTTTCGGACTTTAAGTGTTTTGGTATTAAATTGGATCCGTTGCCGTGCGTCTCTGGTGCACACGCAAAAGGTATTTCCAGTGGCACCCGGCGGAGATGCTCCTACTTAAGTTAATGTAGGTATGTATCCATATCCATACGATCATACAGATTAATAAAAAGTTTTCAGGCATCAGTGTGTTACAAGAGCGCGCCGTGTGAAGACTCGAAAAGAGCTAATTGTTCTAAGTTAAGTCAAAACCCAGTTTAAATTATGCAAGCGTTTCCTTTTAAACACCTTCCAAACTTACTACCAGATAGGTTAAAATACTGAACTCAACAAAATTCCCAACATTTTAATAACAAGACGAACAATCAACGCACAAACATATTTAAAACTCACTGACTCTTTTAGACGTCAGCCATGTGAAAAAGCAACAGCGCGCATTATTAATAAAAGCGTGCACATTGGGATTGTGCGCAGATGAAAAGGCGATTAGTCGCGGCACGTCGCGCGACCCCTCCCTCACCTATTGTTTGTCGTATTCTGTGGACAATACCAATACCTACGTACTATTTATACTTATTTAAATCTCTATGGATGCAGGAAGCTTAGAGCTGTAAAGTCTTATTATCCATTTAGGGATTTATTTTAGATTCAATCCAAAATATTCATAAATAGGGTGATATTTTTTTCACTATTTACCTAAGTGTTGAAGATAATAAACGCGTAAGAGATATTTTTTTTCATAACTGCTATCTAAAAGGGATTGAACCGTTATAATATTAAAAGGTACGATACGGGAAAGTTGTGGTGTGATAGAAGATGTTGTGACCAAAATTGAAAAAGGGATGCTTAGATGGTTCGGTCATGTAGAGAGGGTGGATGATAGGTGACTGACGAAACAGATATATGAAGCGAGTGTGAATGGACAATCTAGTAAGGGTCGACCTAGGCGAACTTATGGAGACCAAATCGCAGATGTCTTGAATAAAGGCCAGGTTAAAAGCGTCCATAACCGGCGAGCATGAATAAATAAAAGTTGAGGAATCGAAAGAAGTATGCCAGGATCGTAGTAAGTGAAATCCGTGGTATCTGCCTATCCCACTGGGAAAGAGGCGTGATTTTATGTATGTATGTTACGATACCTTATTGCATTAGGTACCTATCTTCGGTTTAGATATAATATTAGATAATACTTGAATGAAAATCATGAGCCGTTATTAATATTTTTTAAAGGTTTCGGTAGTTTTTAATTTCCTACTTAATTTCCCTCATGAGAACACTATATCTAAATTCCAGCGGTAGAATATTGCAAACAAACTTTCCAATAATACTGCCACCCAAATTAAAATAATTATACAGTGAATGTTAGAAAACAAAAATACCTAATCTATCCACCTTTTTTTTTATTTTTAGTTCCTGCCTTGGGCCGCGGCAGCTCTAACGTCCGTTGCCGGGCGTCTCTGGTTACAAGCAGAACGTATTTCCAGTGGCGCCCGGCGGACTTTGACCACCTCTGTGGTCTCTGCAGGGGTTGGGTCGGTATGATAATCCCGCGTCGTTGGGGTAGGGTTTTATCCCGCGTCAGTGAGTGAATTTGGTTGCGTGCTATGGGGCAAAGGCCCCGCAGCACGCAACCCTTCTAGCCTACTTCTGTAAGGACGACGGGTGGCGATCCCGCCGTCCTCAGGCCCCGATCATGGAGGTCGATGGTCTTGGGCGTAGATGAGTCTGCGGCGCCCTCGCCGCTGACTACGGAACTCGGCGGGGAGGGTACGCTCCCTCTCCCTCTCGGCCGCCTCCTTCGCGAGCACGACTTGCTCGCAGAAGGACACGGCCACGTTCCACCTATTCCCGCTGGAGACCATGGCTTAAAGCATGGTCTCCAGCGAGAATCTACCCACCTGAACTACATTGATTGATTATAAACCCCGGTTCACACGTCTTACAGTATAGCAAACTTCTCACGCGAACGAATGACCGTCAGTTGCTTTTGTCAAATAATGCGAGGGTGCGTTTAAGCCGAAAGAGAAACAGTTAAAAAATGTAGTTGATGAGTACAACATTCATCATTCTTGATTACAGTCTTTGGGATAGGGATAGCATAGAAGATACATAATTTGAAACTGACCTGAACTAAACTGATACACCAGTATCACAACCTCGATGAGTTTCAAACTAAAAAGGCGTAATAATAACAACGGCATATTATTATACGATTTGAAATGAAAACTAGATTCCACATAGTATTTTTATAAGAGAATCAAAGAATCAAAGAAGAATCAAAGAATCAAGGAAGAATCAAAGAATCAATTTCATTTATTCAGTTTAGGCACATAAAGAGCACATATGAATGTCAAAATTTTACAATTTTATGTCAAGCACTATTATAAAAATACTAAATTAATTACATAAATAACCATTTGAAAATGATTCTTTCGCTGGTTCGGTAAGTTGGTTCTCCTGAGAAGATACCAGAAAACCAAGAAACTCAGGTAGATTATCCATTTTCTTTTTTAATAATGTTTTGTTTACATTGTTACAATTTGTATTGTAGGTACGAGAGGCTAACAACAGCAGATTAGGGTGACCATGCATTTTTATCATTAAGATATTCGTCTACATTATAATAGCCTTTCTTCATCAAACGTTTTTTCACTACTATTTTAAACTTATTAAGAGGCCAAATCCTGCGGAATTTTATTAAATAAAACAATGGTAAGTAAAATGTTTTAAGAAAAAACTTTTTAAAAATTATATAATAGCATTAATTTTTCGCAGAATCAAAAAGACAACAAAACGTCGACAATTGTTTCGCCTCTAAACGAGGCATTATCAAGACTGTCTCAGAGAGAACAGCAAAATTCGTGGTTGGAACGTGTTTGCTTATAAGTAAACGCGTGCAAATTTCATTATCGCGATGTAGGATTCTTTACAATAACTAATGTGGGTAGAAACCTCAGATCATGCTAACTAAGTTCCAAAAATAGGTATTCACCAATACTTGACCTTATCTGTTTGATTTAATTACTGTCTCTTGATAAGTTGCGTAGAAAACCCAAATGACACACACAAACCAACAACAATTAATGTGTCTGTCTGTTCGTAAACAGATTAAGTAAGGGAGATGTGTGAAAATCTATTTGTTCGTTAAGTAAGGTGTCCGCATATCTTCTAACTATTTCTAGCCTTTCCCAAACACTTAACTTGAACCCTTTCTCACATAAACGTAAAACTTTAAAAGTGTTACTATTGTTCAAGGAATGACCAGTGTCAAGAAGATGCTTCGCGAAGAGGGATTTCTCAGGACAACCATTGCGGGACGCCGCTCTATGTTCCTTATATCTAATATCGAAGGACCTGCCAGTCTGTCCCACATACTTCAAACCACATTCATCACAACTCAACAAATAAACACCTGATCTGCGTGAGACCGACACCGAATCCTTGCCATTACATAGCTCCCTCAAGGTATTCTGAGTTCTAAAAGCAACAAATATACTACTTTCCCTCATGATATTAGCTATACTCAACGAGACGGGACCCACGAACGGCAAACAGGCCGTGTACTTCCTAGGTGGATCTTGAATCGGATATAATAAATGAAAACTAGCCTTTCTGCGTTTTTTATTTAATAATGAGTGGACCATTCCTACGTCATAGCCATTACTTTGTGCTATGTAGCAAATGATGGACAATTCTTCACCAAATGCCTGTGGGCTCAACGGTACCGCCAGTAACCTGCTCAGTAAGCTGTGGAAAGCTGCCATTTTATGTTGCCATGGGTGATTGGATGAGTAAGGAATAACTGTGTCTGTAACTGTTGGTTTCCTATAGATACGGAACTCATGAATACCGTTCCTTCTAGTAATTGAAAGGTCCAAAAAATTGAGAGTGGAATCTGACTCCAACTCTAGTGAAAAATCAATTCTAGGGTGTACTGAGTTCAACTTGGAGACAAGGACGCTGAGCTGACGTTTTGTTCCTGTCCAACATATAATAATATCATCCACATATCTAAAATAGTACAAGACATGAACGTTCCCAACTATGTGGTTAGTCTCGAATGCATCCATAAATATTTCAGCTATTAAAGGACTGAGTGGCGATCCCATAGCCAAACCATTCCTCTGTAGAAAAAAACTGTTGTTGAACTGAAAGTAATTCTGAGTCATACACAATCTTGTTAGGTTATAAATTTCTTCTATTTTATTAAAATTGATCCTTTTTATTGTTAATTTGTGTTTTAAAATATCTAATACTTCATTATACGGTACGTTAGTGAACAAACTTTTCACGTCCAAAGACACAAGTTGAGCATTGGACGGTAACTTAATATTTTTAATCTTGTTTATGAGGTCAGTACTATTTTTTATAGAAAATTTTGGGTTAAAATCTATTGCTTCTTTAATGATTGTGTTCAAAAACTTCGACAAATTGTATGCTGGCGCGCCCCTGTCAGGTCTAATTGGGCACCCTTCCTTGTGTATTTTTGGAAGGCCATAAAACAACGGACAACTGGGATTCATGTTTATCAAAGTTTTATGCAACGAAGAGTTCTCAGGGAATAAATAAGTCGTGGATTTCAAAGCAAGCTTTAGTTCTGCCTGGAACTTAGCTGTAGGATTGAAGGTTAAGTGTTGAAAATCATCAGATGAAATGATGTCATTGACTCTTGCTATGTAATCCTCCCTCGGGATCAAAACCACGGTGTTACCCTTATCAGCCTTACTCAGAACCACATCCCCGTCCCTAAGTTTGTTGCGAAACGACCTTTGTACAGTCAATTCGGAGTTAAAAGTACCAGACAAACAAACAGAATCGATTTTTTGTGCAACCAGTGCCTTCAACATTATGTCACCCTTATTTCTAATGATTGCCACCTCCGCATCTACTGCCAAAACCCAAAAAAAATGTTCTAGAAAAAATAGTACTGACCTCATAAACAAGATTAAAAATATTAAGTTACCGTCCAATGCTCAACTTGTGTCTTTGGACGTGAAAAGTTTGTTCACTAACGTACCGTATAATGAAGTATTAGATATTTTAAAACACAAATTAACAATAAAAAGGATCAATTTTAATAAAATAGAAGAAATTTATAACCTAACAAGATTGTGTATGACTCAGAATTACTTTCAGTTCAACAACAGTTTTTTTCTACAGAGGAATGGTTTGGCTATGGGATCGCCACTCAGTCCTTTAATAGCTGAAATATTTATGGATGCATTCGAGACTAACCACATAGTTGGGAACGTTCATGTCTTGTACTATTTTAGATATGTGGATGATATTATTATATGTTGGACAGGAACAAAACGTCAGCTCAGCGTACTTGTCTCCAAGTTGAACTCAGTACACCCTAGAATTGATTTTTCACTAGAGTTGGAGTCAGATTCCACTCTCAATTTCTTGGACCTTTCAATTACTAGAAGGAACGGTATTCATGAGTTCCGTATCTATAGGAAACCAACAGTTACAGACACAGTTATTCCTTACTCATCCAATCACCCATGGCAACATAAAATGGCAGCTTTCCACAGCTTACTGAGCAGGTTACTGGCGGTACCGTTGAGCCCACAGGCATTTGGTGAAGAATTGTCCATCATTTGCTACATAGCACAAAGTAATGGCTATGACGTAGGAATGGTCCACTCATTATTAAATAAAAAACGCAGAAAGGCTAGTTTTCATTTATTATATCCGATTCAAGATCCACCTAGGAAGTACACGGCCTGTTTGCCGTTCGTGGGTCCCGTCTCGTTGAGTATAGCTAAGATCGTGAGGGAAAGTAGTTTATTTGTTGCTTTTAGAACTCAGAATACCTTGAGGGAGCTATGTAATGGCAAGGATTCGGTGTCGGTCTCACGCAGATCAGGTGTTTATTTGTTGAGTTGTGATGAATGTGGTTTGAAGTATGTGGGACAGACTGGCAGGTCCTTCGATATTAGATATAAGGAACATAGAGCGGCGTCCCGCAATGGTTGTCCTGAGAAATCCCTCTTCGCGAAGCATCTTCTTGACACTGGTCATTCCTTGAACAATAGTAACACTTTTAAAGTTTTACGTTTATGTGAGAAAGGGTTCAAGTTAAGTGTTTGGGAAAGGCTAGAAATAGTTAGAAGAGATGCGGACACCTTACTCAACGAACAAATAGATTTTCACACATCTCCCTTACTTAATCTGTTTACGAACAGACAGATACATTAATTGTTGTTGGTTTGTGTGTGTCATTTGGGTTTTCTACGCAACTTATCAAGAGACAGTAATTAAATCAAACAGATAAGGTCAAGTATTGGTGAATACCTATTTTTGGAACTTAGTTAGCATGATCTGAGGTTTCTACCCACATTAGTTATTGTAAAGAATCCTACATCGCGATAATGAAATTTGCACGCGTTTACTTATAAGCAAACACGTTCCAACCACGAATTTTGCTGTTCTCTCTGAGACAGTCTTGATAATGCCTCGTTTAGAGGCGAAACAATTGTCGAAGTTTTGTTGTCTTTTTGATTCTGCGAAAAATTAATGCTATTATATAATTTTAAAAAGTTTTTTCTTAAAACATTTTACTTACCATTGTTTTGTCATGGATTTTCGCCAAGTAACGCCTGTTTCTATCCAATATTTTTAATAAATATTTTTATACATTTGCCTAAAAATGAATTACCAACTTTATGAAGTCTAATTTTTGTCATTGCCAGTTTAATTTTATTACTTGTATTATAATTATTGTTGTCGGATCTTTTTTGGAAGAGTTCTATGTTCTTCCGTACATATACGATGTTGTCGTAAACATATTGAGTAGCAACGGTTAAAATATTAATTTCTTTAAATAGTTCTTTCAGCGAGTCACGGGGTCCGAGTCTATAGATTGCTCGTATAGCTCGTTTCTGTAATTTGAATATTGTCTCAATATCGGCAGCTGAGCCCCATAGCAGCAGACCATATGAGATAACGCTATGAAAGTAGCTAAAATAAACTAATCGTGCCGTTTTTTCATCAGTCAGTGACCTTATCTTTCTAACCGCATAGGCAGCCGAACTAAGTCTTCTTGCCAAGGCTGTGATATGAGGACCCCATTGCAGTTTACTATCTAAAGTTATTCCAAGAAAAACTGTGGTATTGACTATTTGAACTAATTCATTATTCGTAGTAATATGAGTATCCTGTCTAACATTGGGCATAGTAAATTTTACATATTTTGTTTTCTTCTATATATCTATAGAATATAGTTACAGGGCATATTCAACACAGCTTTTCAGAACTTTCAATGATTGGGTGCAGTAGGTATAAGTTTCCTTCCTGTTTACTATGTATAATATATATGAAATTTAATTAAACGTTTTTTTTTTATTTCAGAGCTATGAGGAAGGAAGATATTTAATACTGTATGTAATATTCAGCCGTTGTGAACAAGGACATTATAGAAGATCGTTACATTTAATGTACCTATCAATACTAAAGCTTGACACACGTACATAATTAACATAAAAATAAATTCATAATCACATGAATTATTGCAGTTCTAACAACAATAAGTGCAATTTTCCACGCGATAAATCTAGTAATAATAATATTTAATGTGTGCAACGCGAACGCGAGGGTGTCGTGCGACACAATGGTAGAGATTTGACGCGCGCGATCGGTCGCATAGTGTACACCTTGCTTATATTGTCCCCTACATTTTTGATGCGGTATACAGAGGTGTGGGTTGCACTGTATGAATTGAATTTTGATCAGCAATGGTCATAGTCTTGTTATATTTATCACGCATCATTTATTCGCAGTGGTTTCGTGCGAGATGATTATCCTAAAGTTTTGATGACGCATTGACTTTTAGATTCGATTATCTATCCCGTTTGATATTCTATGTCATTGCAACATCGAAAGCTTTAGTATTTTGTGGTTTTCTCAAGTTTTAATTTTTTTTCTCTCAATTGCCAGTAATATACCTAGTAGCAAACACATTTTAAAAGAGAGAAGTGAACTGGCCTGGTTTTATCTACGTTGAATGGAAGTACTAACGTTGAATGGGTGTTTTCACATTGCACGATATCGTCACGATAATTTATATTTTTACGTTAAAGTTACTGCTGCTCTTACGATATCGTCACGATATCGTGTGTCGTTATCGTGCAATGTGAAAACGCCCATAGTTTGTTTGCTTTGAATAGGTTCCGAAATTACTGAACCAATTACATACTATACTTACTTATTTATGTAGGATACAGTATGTACGCCTGAGCGCTATAAGCTACGTTTTATCCCTGTAATGCCTCCCCGTGGGAATTGTTAACGAAAAAACTATATCACGCGAGCAGAGCCGCAGTAATGAGCTAGTTATACATAAAAAATAACTGTATCAAAAAATAAACTCTGTAATACAATATACTCTAAATTTAATTTAAATTTGTCAAATATAATTTATTTGTAGTAATAGGACAATGCAAAATATTCAAGCAAATCCACGTGTAAGCTAACCAGTGGATTTCACCCTTATGTCCGTTACATCCGCGCCAGAAGGGGAACGGTGCAGGGAGTAACGGTTGCTTGAAACTCTGATTATGAATGTAATTATCGATCTGAAGTAAATGAAATTTTAAATTAATATAGTTTCTTACAGTAATGAATGTACGTTTTGTTATCCTGGAACGTAGACTTAATTTGGTTGAAATTTCCAAGTTTCCAAGTAATTAAAGGTAGTTCATGTCCTGGAAAGAGACATATAATTTCTTTCACTGGAGTCTCTGCGGGAAGCCTCATTAAAGTGATGCCATAAGCGAGATAGTGAACAAAAAGAGTAGGTACTTACCAATATCGTTAAGCAGAACCAACTACTGCTCCTAAAGAGGCTTTTGACTGGATTGTGCGAGCTAAACAACAATGTTCACAACTTTATTAGGTATGATGGAAGAGTGTAAGATTCAATTATTAACCAGTTTGAAATCTCCATCACCTTCCCTGCACAACAAAACATGACATCAATATTTTTATTACAATCAGATCCTACGGTGCGAAAAGTCGTTTTCACTTTCTATAAAATCTACTATTACTAACGTACCCCTTGCGATATTAAATTAACATAAACCCTAGCGCGCAGTGGCGAATCAAGAGCAGAATATCGTGGATATCGTTAATTTGCACTTGCACCCTTTTCCAGAGGGAAGTATAATCATGTTAGTGGCTGAATAGATCTTAAGTGTGTTAGCCTTTTCGTAAGAAATGAGCAATTTGTTCTACACTGTTCTTGCCATTCACCTTTCTTTGGAGGAAATGATTTTATTATAAAGGTACAAAGAGTTCTCACTTTTCAGTCTAGGAAATCCGCTTTAAAATTAAGACATAGCATACTTGGCATACGATTTTTAATTTACCTGCACCTTTTAACACTCCGCGTATGTGATGGTAAGTTAGGTCACATTCTAGGGAACGCAAACCACCATGAAGGTTAAGTAAAGCAGAAATTATGACTATACTACATCAAATGGTGAATAAATCTGCTACAATAAATTGGAAGTGCGATCAGTTGGGAAGGTACGTAGGTATCAGTCAGTCCATATTATTATTATTATAAAATAAAGAGAAGCGAAGGACTATAGCAAATAGATAGCAGAAGAGAAACTTCCAATCATTCTACTTCGTTATTGGTACAAATGGTAATTTATTTTACAGGATTTGTAGTATTTTATACACAACCATATAAAATAGAATACGTACGCTTCCACACCCTTTATATCGTAAACCTCAAATTAATTTGCCAGTTTTATTCATTAATAAAAAATTCATATCTCCATTAAAGTTGTATGAGCGAATGTAAACATCTATAAAATAATCAAAATGGCTGTTTGTTACATAATAAAGTGTCGTTTTATCTCCGGCGCAATGATTCCCAAGGTGTTTTATGGGGCCCATGGTCAGGGCTATAATAATGATTGCTCTTTATTAGTACCTTGAGAATGTATTGTCATATCTCTTTACATTAATTGTTTTACGGTCATTTAATTTTGTGTTACCAACGGTGGACAATATTATTATTAATATTGTAAAAGCATTGGTTTTCCAATGCTTTTCTTCAATACCTTACAACTTCTACATTGTTATAATACTAAATAACATAGTGCCTATAGTAAACGAGCGTATTGCCACCACTAACTTCTACCTCTGCCTATGTTTTGTGTTGCACTATTCTTTTATATTACCTATAGGTATAGTACCTATCAAACTAGGCAAAATTAGTCAAACTATTATTTCATTAATATTTAGTCATACTAACTATCCACTGGTATGGTCAAATGATTAGTAAATTTGCGAAACCAAGTTTTCGAAGACATTTTATAACAGCTTTCCAGTTTTAACTCTTCTCGTGTCTCATCATTTCCTGCGGTGTGACTAACAAAATAGTCAAATCGATGTTTATTGGTGAAATAAAAGTGCATATAAAATTTATGAAGTATAAACGGCACATTTTCTAAAAGTTTATGACGCGAGCACTTGTGGGGGACTAAGTACCTAAACCTAAGACATCGCATTATGACAGGAGGCTAAACTATATCATAATTTTACTTAGCACATCATCCATTACCAGTTTTGTAAAATATGTATGCATCATAGTCTGTAGTTAACCTTCAATGTATATTAAGTAGGTTATTATTAATGTAAACGGATTGGGTGATTCATAGTGCGAGAGTTACAGTGACCATAAATTCAAGTTAAATTGGAGACATATCTTTTAATGTTCGTTTATTGAAGTGTTTATGGGCAGGTCCTCAAAGTCGTGGCTCTATTCTATTTAATGGACAGCAAGATAAATTTGCGTCTCACACTTTGTATAACAAACTTTGGCACTTTAGTGAACTCTATAATGAATTATCTGTTGTGAATTAGTTTTACGAGTAGGTATTTTGCACTCTTTTCGTGATACCTATTTATTTTAAGTCATTAAAAATAGATACAAATTAAAACAATTAAAAGAGTAAATTTAAGTAGTTAGGTACTTGTAAGAATATAGTAAGTGACTACTTGTCTGGATCGCAGAGTAGATTGTAGGTAAGTACCAATGTAACATCGGCTAAGGCTTTGAGAATTGAAGTTCGGATTACATTGGTTAGGTACTGATTTTATATTGTAAAGACCTGATAATAGACTTGTGTAAAGAGAACGACAAACTTACTGAATATGTGAATTTCGTGTATAACGCAATAAGTAATAAAATCTGTAACCCTTCAACTGCATCACTAAACATTTACTTTCAGTAATGATTTCCATAGCCGGCTGGGTTGGAACGTCAGGTCCGGTGGCGTGGCACCGACGCGCATTAGTGTGACAAACGAGGCTTGTATGCAAACTAGTAGCAGCGGTGTCACACACAGCCACTCGACCGGTAAGGGCTGGGCACAGATACGCATGGTAATCATCATCATATATGCTTACATATTACGTTTTTAGTCACTACTTTTATTAGTTTTGAAATATGGTTTTTGATAAATAACTTACTAACTAGAGATACCTGTCAGGTGTCTTAAGAAAAAGCTCTCATGTCATGTTATGTCCAAGAGTAATAATTTTAAAATGAGTTCGTTTCATTTTACAACGCTTTTATTAGCTTCACTTGTATGTATGTTTATTTGTAACCGGTTCTTTTGGGTTCGATGTTGCCCTACTTTGAATGATCAGATTTAATTCAAACTTTGCACACCTGTGTGCAAAGTTGGTCTTTGACAGGACAACGCAATAATTCGATTGAAAATTTAAAAAAAAAATGTATGTTTGTTTGTAACCGACTATTTTGGGTTCGATTTTACCCTACTTTGAATTAAATCTGATCGTTTCGATAGTGTCAATAGTTATAAATATTTTATTGACAGATACCATTAGAAGAATTATCATTTTGATAATATCTTAAAATGCACTTCACGCTTTTTTACAATAAAATACATTGATTTCTTATTTACACTATTCTTAATTCAAACTTATTAAAATTTATTTTCTACTGTTTAGTTGGATTCTCTATAAAAGCGTGTTTTTTTTAGTTTTTTTAAACTATTATTTTTGTTTATCAAATAGCATTACGTACTTACAAATCGATAGGGTGATAGGCAAAGGTGCATTGAAAACTCGCTTTAGACCAGAAGTTTTGATGGTCTAAATACCAATAACCGGGACCGATATTACATCCCTAATCTCTGCATTACCAAGCTTAACCAACCACATAATAACAATGTAACTAAAAAATAACTAGAACATACTCGTACCTTGCTCATAAAGTAGTAAGTTTACTCCAACCTGAGTGTTTTATGACTCTGCACGGTGGAGTAAAGACAATTTACCGACTATTGACTACAACGTATGGGAGTCGTTAAAAGAACCTCTGTACTGCTTTCTTTGTACTAAAAGTGCCAAGACACCTAGTTAACAGGTAAATATATTAGAACAATTGGACAGTTAGGTATGTCACCAAGTCTCAAAACACTGCAAAAAAACAACGTTCAAAACCAACTTTAGTATACTGTATAGGTACGTACAGGATGAACTTATAGGTTCAATAGTCACAAATACAAATTTCGTAGTGCCATTTAACTACACAGTTGGTTGTGTTTCTTGTTCCCGCCAACGCAGTCTCTGTCGGGCGCCATTTGCACCTCGTAAACGGGGATCCAGTTTTATCGATAGTTCAACTCAATTTATATCGAATTTATATCGACAGACGCACCTTGCAATGAATATTTATCGACGTTTTACCTCCAAGTTGACGATAGTTTTATTGAATTCACGTAGTATTGAATATAGAGATGTGAAGTAATATGAATTTTAGAGCGTATAGATTTTATAAGACAATTTTAAATGATACTTTGAAATGAATAAGATAAAATCTTATAAAAGGAATTGTTTCACTACTTTTATTTGGGAAATTGATATTCTTGACTGAGAGTATTGGAGTACATGGCAAAGATTGTCATTGCTTATCAAGTTCAGAAGAAGATTGGGAGAGTTTTTTGGAATTATGTATTTTAAACACGAAGAAGAATAGAATCTGCACGACTAATTAAAGAGTGGCCGTGGGTTTTATTGCCAGTATCTTTTTTCACTCTTTGAAACTGGCATTAATAAGTGTTCATAAGTGTTACTTTGAGACTCACATGAATGAATAAACTTGTATTTGACTGCACGAGTAAAGCCAAACCGCAAACTTTAGCTAGCTGAGTAAATTTTAAACATTTCATGACAAAAACACGTACCTACCTATCTACGCAATAATGTGATTACATTTTCAATTTTATAAAACTGGGCGTCAAGTGTCCTGAGTACGACCATAATATTAATCAGTATAGGATAGGGTAACTAGATTTGCAGCACGTAATCGGACAGTCTCAGCGGGGTGCGGAACACTTTATTAGATTGTCACCCCAACCTGCCAGCGCGGTGGACAATGTGTACGAGTGAGAGTTTGTTGGCAAATGTGCCGCGGATATCATAGTTGATATCTTGTGGTTTTTGTTCTCTCTAATTACGTTATGAGATTTGTGAAAATAAAAGATATTTAAGTTGTATAATGCCTTCTTTACACGCCTAAAGGTAGATAAATATCAATAAGTCAACCCATGACGAAGGTCCATCGAAACAAACGATAAATTACCATAACTCTTACAAATAGTATAATAATATGCTCAAGGACTTTCGGTCTTTAACTGACTCGGCAAGCCATCCTAATGGTGCCTGAGATATTGCTCTTTAGCGATAAGATCATATAATATACAATATTCAAGACCTGTAAAATTATGATTTTTACTTTTACAATTAAGTCCTCCGCAGGGTCAGTCTGTTCGTGATAAACTCAAACTACTGCAACGATTTTCATGATGGTTTCACTAATGGATAGAGAGGTTCTCGATTAAAGTTTAAGTATATTATTTGTCACGAGCAAAGCGTCTGTGAAAAATTGATTTTTAGTTTTCAATGATCACTGAACTCAGTGGTTTATTATGTTCTAGCTAGGCTAATGACTAGTATATACAATACCACTTATGGGAACATTTCTATATTATGCGAGAACGATATAATCTAGACTCTCCTCGCATTGGAAGTGCAACAATTGCGTTCGCGTGACGCTGAGTGACGTATGCGTAGGGTGACAAAGCCTCTGATTTTAACCGGAATCCGACCGTTACACAATAGTTCACAAAAAGTCGCCCTCACCTTGCCCCCAACCCCCTACCTACAATAAATTACTCTCTCAATGATTTTTAGTCCGTGCGACACATTTGTATGATTTATAACGCGAACGAACAATGGTAACCGGTTACCGAATAAATCCTAGCATTGAGGGTGTTGCTGTGAAAACCGTGTTCTTTTCAATGTATGATAGTAATTTTAATATACCGACAGTCATTATTGTAGAAACATATGGATCCTGTATAATTTAGCATCTGGTAATAACAGTGGCACTCCAAATAGACGTCATTGTTGTTGATAATTAAAAATATTTACTAATGCTATAAGTAGATGTTACGTTTTTGCTAAAATTTAAGATTTGACAAGTAGTTAGTTGTCTGCATCTTTTTGCGTACACAACACTTGCAAGTCAATGACCCATAATAGTTAATATATTTTTCCAAGGACAACTGTTTCAAAAATGCCATATTATTATATTGAGAAACAATTTAACAAGGTTTTAGTAATTACTTATCATCCTCATAAAGCAAATGCAAATTAAATTAATCTTTCCGGAGATTTGTGTACACAAAATTAATTTCAGTAAAATTTCCATATTATTATGTTGAAGATATCATGTAAAAGTAACAGAGCTGGACCATGGTAGGTAGGTAGTTAGGTATTTACATCTTTAACACTGTACGTAGCTTTATAAATGCCACTAAACTGGATGCACCGGTGTCACCAGGATCGTACAGGCACAAGCAGCAATCTGACAGTGGTGCACCGATCAACAAATGAGGGTTTGGCAAATGTAAAAATTGCCCGGTTAGCGGCAATACCTTTTCCACCTATTATTAAATAGCAAAGTTACTGTCGAAAATAGGGTGAATAATATGCCTGTTCCAACCACTTCGACGAAATTGGCGTGCCTTCATAATTATAATTCTACTCTTAGTTACCGCAATCGCACAATCACATACCAACTCTTAAGAACAGAAAGGTACCCTTTTCTGAGCTATAAACACTGTAATATATAAGGCTCTACAAGACATACGATATTTACACTAGAAAAACAAGTGTACCGATTGAAAACAAGAATATTTTTTCCTCCACAGATAAGAAATCATCATTACCGTCAAATGGCAGGGGATTCTGAAATCCATTCCTGTCATTACTCTCGCGACATTGACTGCTCAGCACGCATCGTCAATAAAAACACGTCGAGACCTCCTGCCAGCATGTTTATTTTGTCACCGTAGCACCGTACAGCGCACCCCTTGCCAAGGTATTATAATTAAGCTCATTTGTTATTTTTGCTGGGTGGTGTACAATACGCGGTACGCGCAGGCGCGATAAGCCCGGCTTGTATAGGTGCGTCATTAAAGGCAGTTTTTTGATGCGCACGCGACTCTCCCGCATTATCTTTTTATCGTTGCACCCCATGTGCAGGGATTATCGTGCGTTACAGAGGTATTCAACATTTAATTCATCTGTTATTTACATAGATTTTGAAGGAAAATCAGTTAAAACAGTGAAACAGAAAAACAGTTTTCATTTAAATGTTATATGTAAACACTAGGTAATTAGTGTTAGTATCTATGAACATAATTCTTATTTATTTATTTATTGAGACATCTATTTATTTATACTATAAGAATTTGCTTCATACCCTATCTATTTATTATTATTATAGACAATAGGTACAATTTTTCTTGTACGACATATAGGTACTGTTTTTTTTAATAAAATTCATCTGTTGTAGTGCAGTTCGTTACCTCTGGCTATAGGTGCACAACGCACTGTACGCGTGTCGCTCGTGTGTCACAGAACAAATATTGCATTATTGCGCTCCCTCTCCCCGCTCCCCGCTCCCCCGCTCACACCGCGCGACGTGCGACACGCGCCTAGGTCACGTGAGAGTGTATTGTTCTGTCCCCAAGAGCTCGCGGCGTGGACACCCTGCTCGCTAATCCCACGGAAATTGCTATGTAAGTGGCACTGATTTTTTTAAGGTGACTGTTGGGAATATATATTTGGTTGAGTAGTTACCTTATATACGAATAAATTAAGTGAATGTACTTATAATACAATCATCGCCGTGACTGCAGATAGTATTATTTATTTATATTTTTTTATTTATGAACACACAGGTAAAAAGAATACCTAACAGTAAATATAGTGTTATAGTACAAAGGCACCACTTATTTCAAAAAAAAATCTCTTCCAGTGGGCCAATTACTCGTATTATTACATAGAAAACTTTATATTGAGAATTATTTAATGATAACTATAAGAATTGGGGCGGGGCCCCAAGAGATTCGACTACGTCCTCGCCGTCCGCCCTGGACCCCAACTTGACCACGGTAACGCAGTGGCAAGTTGGGTGACCGAACGTCGATATCGAGACTTGTGTGGCCAACATTGCGATTAATTGTGCTATCATGGATATGCCTGACGAGACCCCCGGTACTGACACTGCCCTTTCCCGGGTCTCAGCCGACGACCTACCGCATGAAACACGGAATTCGATGCCTCTTGATTTGGGCGCTCGCGTCGCGCCGCCTAATCGCAGCGCGACATCGACGCCCCAAGGAAATGTTGCTGCTGGGACTGACGGTGGGTCAGCTTCCAGTAGTGTGAAGGGTAAGGGCCGTTCTGCTTCGCAGAAGAGGACCCTCGAGAAGGGGGGGCTGCCGCGCGACCGGAGCACTAGTTGCTCTGGGTGGGGGTCCCTCCTCTCCAGCGATTCGGAGGAGGAGGTGCCGGTGAAGACGGTGCGCACGCGTCTCAGCGCCTACAGAGTGGGCCCGCCGACGCCACCCCCGTCATCTGTACCGTCCCTACGCAGTCGCAGGGATATCGGTGTGCCGCCCGCGCGGGAGATCATGAGTATTCTCTCCCGCATGAACGCGGCCATGCGGGGGAGTAAGAACATGTCGGGGAGGAAGAAGATTGTGGCTTCACTGGTGGATGAAGCCCAATCCTCCCTTGACAAGCTCCTCGCGCGGAGCGCCACAAAGGAGGAGGCGAAGCTCCGCAAGCAGGTTGCGAGCCTGGAGGTGGAGCTCACTGCCTCCCGAAAGGAGATGGAAGATCTGCGTCGGGAGGTCGCTGAGTTGACCACAGTGGTCAAGGCACCTCCAGGTCCCATGCCGCCTCCTCCTCTGACGGCTGGACCAGCGCCGAAGACGGCGCCTAGGACCGCGCCCACCACGGCGCCCGCCTCGCCGCCACAGCCTGTGCCGACTACGGTGCAGGTCCTGACGGCGATCGAGAGGCGCCTCGCGGTCCTGGAGGACCGGGCGTACCGCCCTCCGCTAGCGCGCCCCGCGTTTTCATACGCGGCGGCTGTTGGCGGTGCTCCCGCTCCCGGTCTTAGCGGCATACCTGCTGTCCGCCGCCCCGCTCCGCCCCCGTCCGCTTCGGTGAGCCGGATACCGGCCGAGACCGCGGCCCAGGCGCGGAAGGCCAAGGTGCGCGACAAGAAGAGTGGCACCCCTGCCGCCTCCTCTTCCTCTATCGTCGCTCCCGCTGCTTCCTTACATCCCTCCAGACGGGAGGGATGGGAAGTAGTGGGAGCCAAGAAGAGGAAGACGAAGGCGGCAAAGAAAGCGGCCAAAGCCGCCGCGGCGAAGGCGCCGAAGAGGCCCCGCCCTCCTCGCTTCACCGCCGTCGTCCTGACGGTGACGACGGTAGGTGTGGAGAAGGGGGTGGGGTACGCCGACGTACTGAGAACTGTGAAGTCCTCAGTCAACCTCTCAGCCCTCGATATACAGGGGGGCTTCCGGTGCAAGACGATACGCACCGGGGCTCGCCTCCTCGAGGTCTCCGGCGCCTCCAGCAGCCCTAAAGCTGACGCCCTAGCGGCTCAGCTTAGGGACGCGCTGGACCAAGAAACCGTCCGCGTCACCAGACCCACCAAATGCGCCGCATTGCGCATCACGGGTCTGGATGACGCGGCCACGACGAAGGAAGTTGTCTCCGCCGTCGTGGAGGCGGGCGGCTACCCCCGTGACCAGATGAAGGCTGGAGATATCTCCTTCGGCTCCACTGGTCACGGGATGACAGTCGTCCAGTGCCCCGTCGCGGCGGCACTGAAAGTGGCGGACGGACGAAGCCGCCTCGTAGGGGACTTCCTGAAGGCGCAGGTGCACCTCCTTCGTGCCCGGGAAACCAGATGTTTCCGGTGCATGGTGGTGGGGCACGTCGGAGTGCAGTGTACAGCGGAAGTCACCGTGGGCGATCGGTGCTTCCGCTGCAGCCGGCCCGGTCACAAGGCAAGTGCCTGTGACGCCCCGCCTCGCTGCTTTAGATGCGAGGCGGAGGGCAAGACCGCGGATCACCGGGTCGGCAGCACAACCTGCGCCGCCTCGAGGCCAAAACCTCGTCCGTCCGCTGAGAGCGGTGGGGGTGCCGCCCTTGCGCGGCCAGTTGTTTCGCGGCGGGATGCGGTTATGGACGTCAATTAATATCTGACGCCCGTATCCGTATCCTGCAAGTGAATTTGAACCACTGCCGTGCTGCTCAGGATCTTCTGTACCAGAGCATCCGGCAGTGGTCCATAAACTTGGCCGTGGTCGCCGAGCCGTACTACGTCCACCCAGGAAGCCCGGTGGACGAGGACGGCTCGGCCTGTTGTATCTTTGGGGGGTCCGCCGCAGACAACTCGCGCCTTGCGATCATTGCTTCATCATCTGGATCGGGAGGCTCTCCTGGAGGCATCCATCGTGCAGGCCTGGATTCCGGCGCCGGACCGGCCTGCCGATGTGGATGCCGAGGCTGAGTGGTTCAGGAGAGCCATGTCGCAAATCTGTGATGCGGCGATGCCTAGGGTTACACCCAGACCGGCCAGGAAGCAGGTGTACTGGTGGTCGCCGGAGATTGCAGAGCTGCGCGCAGCATGCATCTCCGCCCGCCGCCGGTACACCAGGTTTCGCCGGAGGCGTCGCCGCCCAGACGACGCGGCAGCCCGAGAGGCGGAGCTTTTTCAGGCATACAGGGAGGCTAAAGGTAATCTCCAGGAGACGATAAAGCGGGCCAAGACGGCGGCCCGCGAGGAGCTCCTGGAGACCCTGCAGCAGAACCCATGGGAGCGCCCGTACCTACAGGTCAGGGAGAAACTCCGACCTAGGGCGCCCCCACTGACCCAGAGTCTCCAGCCGCAGCAGCTGGAGCGGGTCATGGGCTCCCTGTTTCCGACGAGCGCGGAGGAGCACGTCCCTCCGCGCATGGCTCCGTCTCTGCCCGACGCGGATAGCACCAGCGAAGACGACGTACCCGAAGTCAGGGTGGGGGAGCTAGGTGCGGCAGTACTCCGGCTTAAACGCCGGAAAATCACTGCCCCCGGACCCGACGGCATTCCTGGCCGTGCATGGGTCCTGGCCCTCGAAGAACTCGGGCCTCGACTGATGGGGCTCTTTAGCGCATGCCTCGAAAGGGGCCAGTTTCCCAAGGTGTGGAGGACGGGGAAACTGGTCCTGATCCGTAAGGCGGGGCGGCCGGTGGACTCACCGTCCGGATACCGGCCGATCGTGTTGCTCGACGAGGTGTGTAAGCTCTTTGAGCGAATTATCGCGGAACGCCTCGTCGAGCATCTCACGAGTGTGGGGCCAGACCTGGCGGATAACCAGTTCGGTTTCCGTCGGGGACGCTCCACCGTGAGCGCGATCATGCGCGTGAAGAGCCTGACGGAGGAAGCAGTCTCGCAGGGCAAGGTGGTGGTGGCGGTGTCTCTTGACATCGCCAACGCGTTCAACACCTTGCCATGGAGCTGCGTTAGGGAGGCGCTCGTGTATCACGAAACGCCTCTCTACCTCCGTCGTATTGTCGGGGCCTATCTCTCGGAGAGGGCCATAGCTTTCCCCAGCTGGCTCGGGCCAGCTCGGCGAGATGTGTCGTGCGGTGTTCCGCAGAGGTCGGTCCTGGGGCCACTTCTGTGGAACATCGGCTACGACTGGGTGCTGCGGGGTGCGTTGCCTAGGGTGCGGTGTCGGCGTAACGTGCTACGCCGACGATACCCTCGTCACGGCGCGGGGTGCGCCGTGACGAGGAGTACCAGGAGGCAGCACTCAAGGTCACGACGGGTGTTGCTCGAGTCGTGGGTCGGATACGGCAGCTGGGACTGGAGGTGGCCTTGCACAAGTCCGAGGCTCTGTGTTTTCACAGACCTCGGAACGGTCCACCAGAAGGTTCCAGCATAAATGTGGAAGGCGTTAGCATCGGCATCAAGCCCTCGATGAAGTACCTAGGGATCGTACTTGATAGCCGATGGAACTTCGGACCACATTTCCGAAGTTTGGTCCCCAAGGTGACGCAGGCATCGGTCGCGCTTTCGCGACTGATGCCCAACCTAAAGGGACTCAATGCCTCCTGCAGGAGACTGTACCTGGGGATCGTGCGGAGTATGGCCCTATACGGGGCTCCCGTATGGGCGGATAGGTTGGCGGTCAAGGGGAACGTGACTCTGTTAAACAGACCACTTCGAACTTTGGCCGTCAGAACCGTACGGGGGTACCGCACGATCTCCGGAGAGGCTGCATGTCTCCTAGCCGGGACCCCTCCATGGGACCTGGAAGCGAGAGCCCTTGCGTCATTGTTCCAATGGCGCAAGGAGGCGCTGGAGCGGGACCACAGGCCTGCGTCTCGAGAAATCGAGGACCAGCGGTCCCAACTCCGCCAGGATCTCATGGAGTCATGGAGGGTGCGACTTGAGCAACCCAAGGGGGGTGCCATCTTCATCGCGGCGGTGAGACCGATCATGGACGATTGGCTGCAGAGGCAGCCTGGTGACCTCAAGTACCGTGCGACGCAGATCGTTGCCGGGCATGGATGCTTCGGTAGCTATCTGTTTCGCATGCATCGTGAGGTCACACCCCGGTGTCAACCCGGTGTCAACACTGCGAGGTTTCCGACGACGACACCGCACTCCACACGTTGGTGGAGTGCTCAGCGTGGGCGAGTCAGCGCCGGGACCTCGTAGTGGGTCTGGGCGTGGATACCCTCTCGCTGGGGACCATGCTTCAAGCCATGGTATCCAGCGGGAGTAGTTGGAACGCGGCCGTGTCCTTCTGCGAGCAATTCATGCTCGCGAAGGAGGCGGCCGGGAGGGAGAGGGAGCGTACCCTCCCCGCCGAGTTCCGTAGTCGGCGGCCGCCACGGGCGCCACTGGACATACCCTCTGCTAGTAACCAGAGACGCCCGGCAACGGACGTTAGAGCGGCCGCGGCCTTGGGCCGCGGAATTAAAAAAAAAAAAAAAAAAAAACTATAAGAATTACAACATACAAAATACACATAATTATAGACTAAAAATATTTACATTACAAAATATCGTTAAAAAATCCTCCATGTCATTGCCGACTGGGAAGATTCCGAGAATGCTGGCTGTGTTACCACGTTGGATGGTGATACTTATTCTTTGGGCCAGAAAATAGCCAGCCTTCTGGTCCTGAGAAGCATCGATTAGGCGATTAGCAATGTCTCTATAAAGGCGGCAAGCACTCGGACCCCACCGTCCCATACCAAAGGCCTTCCCATCTTCCACGGTAGCAACGACATACCGTCCGGTCTCTTTCCATCGATTCGTGCTAAACCATTTGGTTCACGTACGGCCGGAAGATCTGCGGTGGAAAGAGCCCTACGAATTATGTCGTTTAGAATAGCGTGCTGAGGTATACGACCTGCGCTTCTGCTACAAGAAAACCATGGTGTCCCAGATTATCGACGGCTACTCCACAGGTGCAATGATGCGGGGATACACAAGGTGTACCCAGCTGAAGGCAAGTGGCAATGCGGAAGGTTGTATCGTCCAACATTGTACCGATGTTGGGCGATGGGAGCGCCTGGATCAATAACCCTAACTCCCATTCTCCAACAGTTAGTAGTCTTGCACGCTCTGAAATATTGACAGAAGTGTCAATTAGTGTATTAATTCTCAATTTACAGAGCTGCAAATCCCACTGTCGCTGTGAGCCTAGGCGTGAGGGCAAGACACCCTCCTAGCATTTACGGCATCGGTCTTGCATAGCACCTCGGAATCAAGCAGTGTATTTGACAAAATTTTCCTGACTAATTCTTCGGTGCTATGGACCGACGACAGAAATGCTGGCAGACTGACATCTGTGACTCTACGAATACCTAGCCCGCCCAAGCGAACTGGAAGAGACACTTATTGGACCCAGGCCTGGTCATTAATATTTACATTTAAAATTTTACACAAATAAAAATTGTATTAAGTCGTCTAGTCTGCCCAAAATTTCTACATTTTTCCAAAATTGTCCTGAACGGAGGGCATGTGTAAATTTGGGTACGACGAGAGTAATTTAATGTAGCGATGTCTACAGTAAAGTATAATGACACGTCAGAACAAGTCAGAAGTAAGTCTGTGTGTGGGTGTAGAGCAGAATCGCAGAATCAAATAGAGATCCCAATGCGTTATGCTGCGCTGATACTCTGTAAGTAGGTTCATTTCTGTACGTTCTTCGTGTTCTCTAATAACTTAGTATACTTAATACTAAGCTTGCATATTACCACCACATGACCAATTAAAACAATGACTCACATAAGTAATTTCAAAACTTAAAAAAAAAATCCGCCGGTCAGGCGAAAATAAGTTTCAATTACGAAACAAAGAACCAAGGGTAGCTATCTCACCATCACGGCCACACCATGCGGGCAAGGAAATTATTAATTTGGACCTATTAACGGTACCTACCGGCAATTGAGGACAAAAAGGTCCCCTTCTGTACCTTTGAATACCTTTTTAATAATGGGTAGTGAGGGTTATGTCTTTGACAATGAGTGATGGAGTTTGAGGTTATGTGTAGAAAACTATAGGAGTTGCAAATTTGCATATGCGAGGGTTAGGGGTATGATAAAGCTTTGTTTTCTGGGATAGAAGTGACCTATTCATTTGTCTAAGTTAGAAAGGGTTCATACACCTGATATCTGTTTATTCAAGATTACTTGTTTTTTTTGTAAATTGGAAAACAGATAAGTAAAGAATTAACTTTGCACAAAATTCACAAATGATGGGTTAACTCTAGACTCCCAACCTTCGTCGAATCGACGACTGTGCGTTACAGATATTGTTTATCCTTTCGATGTGTGCACAGATCGTCCTGGCATTGAGTGCTAATTCAGTGCCCATCGAGATCTCTCTCCATGTGTCCGTGTACTAGATTTTTTTTTATATCACTAAGATATTTGACGTTTCGACGAATGGTTAGGGTTTATTTATATTTTATAGAAAGTAATGGTTCGATGAAGGTCAACGACAAAAGGTTATGTATAAAGGGGTAGGTTCGAACGTCTAGGGTTAAAGTGTAACATGGACTATAACTTTGGACCTTTGACAACTGCAACTGATTACACCACTGACGGCTATAACAGGAATACAGCGAAGCACCTGGATACATTTTTTAGAAGTTTTTTTAACTACCACCCTAAAATCTTGCTGATTCCCGAACGACCCGGTTTTTCCCTCGGAAGGAGCTAGAGCTTTTACCAGTAGCTTCGTGGCAAGCCTGAGGCCGTTGCTGAGCTTACACAATAGATAATCAAAAACCCATTTTTAAGTCAAACCATAATCAAAGGCCAAACCTTAATAGCAGCCAGAACCAATGTCACATAGGTACCAACTCTACAGACAACACCAAGACAACTCTACAGTGCAGTCTTGCCGAGAATGGCAACAGTTTTAAAATATTACAGCTGAAGAGTTTAGTTAAAACCGCTAAGTTCAATATAGCGAGTCAATGAAACAATAATTATGATTGTAAATGACTTTATAATATCTGACTGATTGACTGAACTTATATATTAGTATTATATCTAGCTTATACGAGTATATTACTTACAAACATATGAAAGGTGGGGTGAACATAACAGCAAATCTTAGGTACTTACGTGCTTATTTGTATTTACATAAACGCACGTACCGAAATAATATTATATATTTGCTGAGGTAGCAATGACGGAATATACAAGTTATTATTGTGTGGAACAATGAATTCACTGAAGAAGGCTAATAACATCCTCGTTAGGAGCTGTACTGATTTTTTTTGCCAAAAAGCCTAATTATATTTTCACAGCACACAACACCTCCAATTCTGACCATCTCTAAACACGTCGTGAGGGTCCAATTGTTACCTTTTGATGTGCACTAAAAACGTTTAAAACTATCTCGGAGGGTCGGCCATGCGGGCACTCTGTGTGCCCAACTGCGGGTGACACCTTTGCAAAGTGCTTTTATTTAATTTCTACAAGTTTTAAGTTACTGCCACTATGGAATGAAAGGGACAACTAGTGTAGGTTAAGCTAATGGCTTTAACTTTATAAATGTGTACAGATTTGTTGCTGGTTAGTTTGTACCAACTACTGAAAATGACATGGAAACATTCTAAAAATATTCAGTGCATAGCATATATCTTTCGTGACTGTACCTAAATAATGAGCTGAATCTAATCTATTGTCGAAGCATTCGTAGTCTGAGTGGCTTAGAGGTTCTTTTAGCGTTTTGGCGTCGTCGGTTCAATCCCCAGCCACCACATTTTTGCTAGCTTTATTTTTTGATTTCCTTCCTAGTTATTGCAATAAGGTGCTCAATGGAATATTAAATACAAACAACTGCTTCACTGTTCAAGTAGTTCGTCTGTGGAATGCCATGCCGCTACAGATTAAATGCGCACAAACACTTGCATCTTTTAAAAATAATGTTAAAAGATTACGATTAGAATGTTCGGCATATTTACCATGTAACATTATTTTATCGAGTCTCCGATATTTCAACGCTTTTGTGTATATTTAAAATTAGTATATCCCATTATTTTTAGTATATACTTTTGAATTACATATATATGTACTTGTTTCTCCTGATTAATATTCATTTATCTATGTATTGAACATTTTGCTCTCTTCTTAAATCTTATTAATTTATTATTTTTAAATACAATTATATTATATTGTATACAGCCCCTATCATTTCTTGTAACTTTCATTCCATCCTGACGTTGCATGGAGAGATTGCTCTTTCGCAATAAGGCCGCCTGTTGTACATTATATTTTTTTAAGACTTGTCATAAACTATTTGTTTCTCTATTGTGTACAATAAAGAGTATTTACTTACTTACAATTTAAAAATGAAGGTGTTATAACTATGTGATTTCCAACATGAACTGGCCGGCTCGATCTGGCAATTAACCAAAATTACCACCTTAAAACATCAGACCGAGACGTCAAATACTCGTCCAACACCATATTCTTCTGGAGTAATCTTCTCCGTATATAATATTATTTACATTTTTCCCTAACCCTTTCCCTGACAGGTAGTTACGAGCAAGTAATTATTATTGCAAGCGCCTTTCACTTACTACTGTTAAAGTAAAGTAAATATGTATCTACTATCTATCAGATGGACAGTGTAGTCTCATAAACAAATTCGAATCTATTTCGTAACATTCATAGAAGCAATTGGTCCTCTACACTGAAATGTTAGATAATGGACAAATGATGGTTGAATGTTTCCTGTCAGTCGCAATAAAGTTTATTGCTTCTTGTTCGAAGGCATCTACACTACGCCACCGTACCTGGTAGCACCTAAATTTCCTCAATTGATTCAGATGTGGGTCATAAGAACATAGAAAGCCATAGAGTTACGTGTATTTCCTTTTCGAAATACAGAAACACAAAATCATGTTGTTAACCCAGAAGCGATAGATAGTGTAGTTAGTTACGCCCAGGTTTCACCAGTAACTATTCTACGAGGAAAGCTTATTGCTGTTTCCGGGTACTTTGAGTTTTCTCGCCAGAGCCTCGTCCGTCTGGCATATCAGGTGCATAGCGTACAGGTGAAGATAACTTGGGCCCAGAGTAATACGAAGACATAGTTATTAAAGTAACAAATCCACATGTAGTAGCCTATTCTCATTTCTTGAAATTTTAAGTAACCTATCTATCTCTCTATCTTTCTTAGAGTCTTGTCCGTCTCTAACAGGTTTTTCTATGTTATGTAACTCCAGTGTATGCTTTGGGTATAACTTAAATACAATATTGCTACTGCCGATTGATGATACTTTATGGATGCTACAACAAACAACGCATACCCACATAATTATTGTCGCCTCACGGTATTGATCTAACCTACCGAAATTACACATCCCAAAATGAAACCACATTCAATAAGTGTTCAAACAGTTCAAATAAATTTAGGATCAAAACCTCTTCATGGCTCGCCTTGTCTTCAAGTGAATTCTATTAACTAAATTGTAGTTGAGTCACAGGCCACCTGGCGGGCGATCACCTTAAATATCTTTCAATTGAGACTCATCTACTACACGCGTAATATGAGAGGGATTTATACATTTACTTGTATGTTAGAGTGAGTACAACCACATTCTATTGATATGCCAAATGGATGGGAATTAATGGAAGAGCGTGTGTTTAAAACAAACTGATATTTGATTGTATTTGTTTTCATTTTCTTTTAGACACGCCTTATTCTGTTAGGGTTTTTAGAGAGGCGTGGGGGCACTCTGCTGAAAATGGAGTAATTTTAGGCATATCACAATTAAATGTGGTATGATCTTTGTTTGTTGGGTCAATCTTGCGTACTTGGCAATTAATTGGCAAGCAAAACGATAAAATGACACAACTTTTGGACAAATCTTTCACCATTCATGTTCCGTCAAACAAATTTAACCGTTACAATCGCTTTATTAAAATACATAATAATAATTCGCAGTCAAAAAAATTCAGACTTATCGCTCAATCGGCAACTAAGAAGCGAGGGTTCTGCGAAGCCCGCATTCGACCAGACTGTGACAATTGGTGGCAATGAGGGCCGCAGACGTTAATCAGACAGGAATTATAACCACTATGTTTGTGACGGTAATTATAAGGTAAAGTAATAAGTGTAAAAGATACGAGATAAGAGACGAGTGATTAGAATTGTCACAATAGCTGTTATTTAACCTTCAGTTTTGTTGGGGTTCTTCAATAAAGTTGTTAGTTTCTAATTGTAATATGAAATCTTTTCGCATAATTCGTTCATTTTAGGGTTCCGTTTTACTCTTTACGCAACCCTAAAAATGTTACTAAGATAGTATTACTAAGACTCTGTTGTCCGTCAGTCTGTCTGTCACCAGGCTGTATTTGATGAACCGTGATAGTAGGAAAGTTGACAAGTACATACTTAAAAAAAGAAATAATAAATATTTAAGGGGGCTCCCATACAACAAACGTGATTACAATTTTGGTAAGGAACCCTTTATGTGCGAGTCCGACTCGCACTTGGCTGGTTTTTAAATGACATGGGTTCTTCTTCCGAAATATCGATTTTCGTTTAATTTCAACATTGTACTTGCACTTAAATCAACCAGTCACCCCGTGCAAAGGGCTCTTGCAACACACAACTTGTGCTCGAAACGTCAGGGAATAAATTGGTATTATTTATACCTCAGCTTATTCGCGTAAAATACCCAGTTGCTATTATTAAAATTCATCTTGTCCTGCTCTATCACTCAAACTTTTTCAATGAAATTTTACAAAAAATATCCTAGTTTATAGGTATAGAGGGGCTCGTGGTCTAGTGGTAACCGACAATATTAATACATTGCAAAGGTTAAGCAACATCTAGTCAGGCCGGTATTAGGATGGGTGACCATTTCTTAAGACACTGAGACCCCTCCGTGCCTCGGAGAGCACGTTAAGCCGTCGGTCCCGGTTGTCATACGAACATCTATGGCAGTCGTTACGGGTAGTTGGAGCCTTTAAAAATCCTCGCGGTCTAACTATAGAACTCGATATCGCCCATGGGTTGTGAAGGTCGTGAAAATATCGAAGTTCAGCCGAATCACAGTTAGACTGGAAAGCCGAGAATAGAATAACACTCAAGGCTTATTTATATACCGGTTATTTGTGCCTGTTCAACTGACATAATTAACAAAGCGAAAACTATGCCACACGAAATATGTTCTTTCATTAGATAGTATATGTTAAGTAGTCTATACTAAAGACTTGGTATCCCAGACTGCTTAATTTAATGAACCTCGAATTCAAAAGCCGTAATAACATATTAAAATGACTGTGAGGGTTATCGATCCGGGCTACGTAACTCAATACTCGTTGCGGGGACAATGGGGCTTCCAGGTGTGCAACCCTGCTGCTGCGATGGCTACATCTCTTGTAATAACATAGGGGTCGAAGTGACTCCCAATTGAAATGCTAATATTATTAAAGGACGAAAAAATGGGAAGTTGATGTGCTTGGGTCTATTTTGTTGTTTTATCATATTACTATAGGTAGGTAACTTGTTTGGAAAACTGGACATGTCTTCTCTACTCAGTTTAGGAAATAAGATTTTCTTTGTGCATTGTAATAATAGTGCAATACCTTTAATACCTATAAAATAATACATAATAATACCTGTAATATAATAATGGACATGTAATGCCGCGAAACTTCATGTATATTTGATGTACCTACGTTACTGCTTCTGTAAAACCACTAGGTGTTTACTTAATATTAATAATTATTAGGTTGATTCGTGTGTAAATTTTCACTACTATACTGATAACAACTAACTAGTACCCGCGGTTCCGCTCACTTGGTATTATTTTCCTGCTCCTACTCCATAATCCACACAGTCCCAGATTAGTATTGAGGTTGTTGCTTAGCATTAACTTTTCTCTTGAATCACTATCTATTCTGGAAAATAGCAATAAAATTCGCTACGTAGTTTAAAAGATCTAAGCGTACAGACTTTGTTTTATACGATAGAGAGATAAAGAAGAAAGGACAATATTAACAATTCATTTTGACTTAAAGTTGGTAATGAAAAACGAGTTTGTTTAATGGTTTCTAATATCAAACATACCTACAATCCCAAAATCATCATTTCAAACCGTTTAATTACTCTCTTCAGATCATAATAGACAAACATAATCCGTTGACCCGTTGTTGGAACTCAAACACACGAATTTATTAATCGGGGTCTTCGAAGCCCCGTGCAAACATTGCAGGGTTGCGCTTAAGTAATTAACGTGAGCCGTGTTTTCATAATGGTATCGACACTCTATTGTTTAGCACCGTCAATTTAAGGTTTGTATGTTACATGATTTTAATTTACAATCGAATTTAGAACGCATTTATAAGAGGTTTTAAAATTTATATATATAAATCAACATACTACGAGTATACTCGTAGTATGTTGATATTGATATAATTTTAATACTTATAGGTTTTATGTTGCAATAAAATATATAATTAGGCGTAGGTGAAATATAGGTACGCTAACCTAGCAGGTGATGACGTATGTCGGCCGTTTTGGGTTGAGAAACTATACTACTTAGTAATATTCCCTAATCTGTGACTATGCTAAGCTTTTTAAGTTTAAAAAAATTGTAATTTGAAAATCCTAAAGTTGGTTAACATCATACCACAATGGTTTATATTTGACTTACTTTCAATATAATATGCAAAGGTTTTAATTACGTTCATATATATATAATATACGTGGGTATGGCTATGAGACTAGGGGTTGGGTTTATAGCAATCTCGAGGTATTGTTTGACGCGCAAACAAAGTGGATACGTCTTGCCCCTCAGGTGAAACTAATAACTTTTAGTTACTACCCTCCAGAGCAAACAATGTGTAGATCATACTTTGTGTGTCTGTGTGTATGTATGCGGCTACCTATTTGTATTATGTGTATTTGTGTGTGTCTTAAATTAGGAATTGTGTATTAATTTTGAACATAGCGTCGATAGTTGAAATAAGTACTAAGTTAAGGATAAATTATGGTTTAACAAATCCATATGTCAGGCTATTTTCTTTTCTTCTTCTTCGGCTTCTTCTAAAAATCTTATAAGTACTTAAATAAAAATATAGTTTTAAAATTTTAACTTTTTAAAAATAACATTTGAACTGAAAAACACTACCATAGAAGAAGAGAGAATGGAGTTATAATTATATCTTATTCATACAGTTCCTACTTCATCAGTCTCTCACTTCCAAACGTCAATTTTTCGTGGGTTAATCCAAAAATCATTAAACTTATTTCTACTACCCTTGTAAGCACCGTAAGCACCTTTTAGTGTTCTCCTAATAACAGTTTAACATAAGCACCACATCTATTCAGTGTAACATATTGTAAGTATAGAATTATTCATCAATCCGCGTTCCTGGCGCACAGGGGTGGCAGGGAGAGCACGGAACCTTCTTGTTATTGCTGTCAGGATGTAATCATATGTAACGACGTACGGGGATGATGTGACGCCGATGTAGCGGTTATAAATTATATTTATTTGTTTACCTGGAGCAACAGGTTACGTGGAGGGTTGAGTTACCTGAGGGCCAAGTCATCTATTTCAAACTAAATCTAAAAAAATATTTAATTTGAAATAGATCATAGACTGAAAAACTGAGGCATTCCAGTCTTTCCCGGTATCTGAATGTAATTTTAAAAACCTAGCTGTCAATTCTGCTAATTTTATTAACTTTGTATACAAATACAAGAAATATTTGCACTTTTGCAGCTTTCAATCAAAATAAATGAAAAATAATAATTTTGTTACTTCATTTTGGAAACATTACAAAACTTATCAACAGACAATTGACAGATTACCAACACGCACTGTTACATATTAGAGCCACTCAGCCACCTGTCACCGTTCAGTGCAAGGGCCCAACCCTTCAGTGCATTCAATTAACTGACATGAAGCAGGAATTGATGAGAAAAATCACAACATAATAGAAAACAATATAACGTCAGACAAATTGTATTAACATCATATTACATTAGATAGGTAGCAGACCGCGGACCCGACGTTCTAGGAAGGGGTGAACATATTAAGTAGAATGGGATACAGGCATATGACGTCATCGGTATGACTCAGAGTAAGGTTAAATATCATTACGTAGGTAGTTGGGCTATCACCTTCATGGGATAAGTGTTTCTTAGTGTATTTAGCAGTTTTATGTTTTCACTCACTTTTAAATAATTTAATTTTTTATATTTTTAGACATTCTCACACAACGTCATCCAGCCAAAACTAAGCTTGTGCTATGGGATCCAGACAACTGAAAAACATACTTATATACATATATATATATACATACATGTACATAGTATACATAGAAAACAACCTTTTTTGGGTGCAAAGGGGCTCTACCAACATCTATAGGGCCCCAGCGACCTCACCTGCTAGTGGCGCACCTGCTGATAAACGGACGAGGCTCGTTAATTTACGGTACCTATGGAGTGGCTTCGGCCCCTACGTGGGTACCAGGTGGTACAACAGTGTTGGTCCGGGGGGGTACCACCGTGCAGCTGTGCTAAAGCCCCCCAAGTAGGGGGGCTTTAGGGGCTTAGGCGTTAGGGGTTCAGCAGCTGCACCGCCGGGCCCGGGGCGATGTATGGTGCAGCAGGTATGGGACCAGTGGGGGCGAAACGGAGTCTAGTGTGGGTGGTGTGGGTCGATTCGCCGGCCAGGGAGACCCTTAGCAACGGCGTTGCCGCGGCCGCCCGCAACACAGTCATGGAGCCCGCCTGGGGCCAACCACCCCAGGAGGCTGCCCCACATGTTGCGCATAATCCTGATGTGGGATCGCCGCTCCGGGTGGTAACCGGTGTGGGGTAGCGGCGGCCTTGCATCAGGGGGGTTTGGGAGCCCTTCCGTCCGGCGAGTCGGCTCCGACTTAACCACACGGTTCTAGACAAAGCTAGCCCCTGCACTTTGTCACTTACTGCTGCACCAAATGTCGCCCTGTCTTCACGCTTCTTCTTCAAAATCTACAATGGCAGTGCAACAAAAAAGAAATAAACGTTACACAGCGGCCCTAGGAAACCCCACAACTTCACATTTCGAGGTGGAGTTCACTAACGTCCGTGGACTCTATGCGAACCTCGATACCGTCCACCACCACCTTGAGACGGCACGGCCCGCTGTGATGTTCCTCACGGAGACACAAATACGCCGCCCTGACGACACGTCTTACCTGTGTTACCCCGGCTATGTCATCGAGGAACAATTTCGAGACAAAGCCGGGGTGTGCGTGTTCGTTAGGGCGGATGTTTGCTGCCGCCGGTTGCGCTGCCTAGAGAACCCCTCCAATTCCGTCCTTTGGCTGCACGTAGACCATGGCTCTATGAGCCAGATCTACGTGTGCGTCTACCGATCCCACACAGGGGATTCTGAGACAACAAAGCTCTTCCAGTACCTCAGCGAGACGGCTGATGAAGCGCAGGTGCGGTTCCCGAACGCTGACCTAGTATTTCTGGGGGACTTCAATGGCCATCACATTGAATGGCTGGGGTCCCTCAAGACTGATCATGCGGGTAGAGCCGCCCATGCGTTCGCTCTCTCCCACGGTCTGACCCAGATGGTATGCGGGATCACCCGGATACCAGACAGGTCAGATCACGCGCCCGCTCTGCTGGATCTACTGCTGACGAGTCGCCCAGCCCAGTACAGTGTTTCGGTAGGAGCCCCACTGGGTAGTTCCGACCACTGTGTTGTTCACGCTGGCATGAAGGTGTCACCTCCTGCACGTCCTGTACAAACGTCACGACGACTATGGCACTACTCGTCAGCGGATTGGGACGGTCTACGCGATTATTATGCGTCCGTCCCCTGGAGCACTTTGGGTAAAGCCAGAGTTTCGTCCGTCCAAGGGTGCAGTGGGCCTTGGAATTATTGACAGGTCCTGTCTTTTAATTACCAAATTTTGGAATCTACACATAAACTTAGATCATTATTAAGTATCTTCATATATGTATGTGATAGTAATGATACGTCACCGACGAGCGAAATGTTGTCGACAGTTTGTACCGCAACACGCTCCTCGCGTGGTGTCTCCGAGCTTTACTCATTAAACTTGTTCGATCTCCGCCTGCGGTGACAGGAATCCGTGTGCGGAGAGAACGTGTTTGAGGTAAGCGATTGATAGCAGTTGCGGTTTGGATGGTGGTGTAGCATGTGCAGATTGTGCAGTAACTTCTACGAACGTAACAAAATTTTTGGAAGTGTCCACAGACCTTTGGGTGGACTAAGAAACACTTTATTTTTATTTTATTTTATTTTTTTATCGTTTATTTCAGGCTACATGAGAACAGTTACAAGATGTTATATTAACTTATTCTACGGCCCATCGATATATACCTTAAACTTAAATACCTTAACTGAAATACAGGACTACCTAGTTCAGGTGCAAATTACGTTTATAAGACTACCTATTTATAAAACATCTAGAAACATATAAATGTAAATAGGTATTATTATACCTACATACTTAAGCTACTAATGCACTAACTATGATGTAATAGCGCACAATTAAAATTAAGATTCTATGTAAAAAAAAATATTGTACAATTATTATTACGAAATAAAATTTATTATTATTTATTATTATTAAAAATACATATAAATATTACAGAAAATACAATAAATATTACAAATATAAGAATATATATAAATATATCTTAACCTGACTTTAATAGATATTCATATTCTTAGTCCCACGTAATAGGTAGTGAGCCTATTGCAGCTTATCGGGAAATTTTATATGTTCATCAGAGCCTCTCCCGTTGATCGGCAGGTGTCCCACTTGCATGTGAGGCTGATGTGGTTCCATAAGATCTTGGTGGAACCCCTTTTCACTCACACAAATTTAAACCTACTAATTCAAAGTCACAAAACAATAAAACCTACCTACCTAGTTTTCTTGACGAAAAAATATTGTTTTGAGCTCGGTAATTGTGCTTTAACTTAACCATAGATTCAAGCGATACTCTTTAGCAACTGTAGTTGACAAGTTAATAAGAAGTTCTTTCAGCGACAGTGTCGTGACACCGTGACGTCAGACGTCGAGTCTGGAACGTGACACAATAAACACATTGAACACGTCATTAATCAACAACACGCTCACCTTTAGAGGCGGGTTGCACGATATTGGATCATGGTTTATCGCTAGCTAGCATTATAGTTTAGCAGGGGCTTGATTATTGAATTCATAATCAAAACAAAAATATGTAGGTAGGTACTGTTACTCAGATTACGCCTCTCTAATGTTTGAATAATAGCATATGTATTCTTTTTTCCCTTTAAGTACCAGTCCAAGTCCAATTCCAGCTTAAAAATTGGAAAATTCTAACTTTAAAAACATAAGCCACCTTGTTGGTTGCTGACAAATTAACTACCCTGATAATACATTGACATGGTGCGCGGTTACTGCCGTGGGGATGCTTCAGTATACCGCCGAGAAATATGTATAATTGTATGTGTTAGTAGTTAAGTTAGTTCAGTAGTTAATCTTTTACTATAGACTTATCTGAAGTTTAACTGCAGTTAAAGATAATGTGAAGCTCACCTCTCAGAAACAATAGAATCACCTTGACACAACACAGTAAGCTGACTGGGTCTCTGTGGGTGTCACGCGTCTCCCTCCTCACAGGGTAGGAAGGTACCTAATAATTAATTACTTCAACGTGGCAGGTGCACAATGACTCCCTCTGGTGACTCGGCAGGTTTTTTATCTTCGCTTCTGACGTCAGCAAGTTAAGTTTTGGTGCTGAGGCCTTTATATGAGTTAGTGTATTGTATGTCAGTAGCTTATAGGGAAGCTGTGTGGTCGAACGAGCCATGTGAAAAACGCCATGATATAGGCATAGGCAGAGTTTAGGGCATAAAATCTCTGCAGTCCAAGCAAAATAAGAAAATAGGTAGATATACTAAAACATTTCGTAAATAGGAAAACTGTAGTTACACAGAAGAGATGGTTTTATTTGTACTCTGCAAAAATACTCTCACATATAAGAAGACTAGTGGTCACCCGCGACTTCGTCCGCGTGGTAATTTGGATTTTTTCCCGTTCCCGTCGCGCCGCGTCATATTTTGAACAATTCACACAATATCTTTATAAATTGTAGCCTATGTGTTATTCTGATGTATAAGCTATATTATTGTAAAGTTTCATTAAAATCCATTCAGTAGTTTTTACGTGAAAGAGTAACAAACATCCATCCATCCATACATACATACTCACAAACTTTCGCGTTTATAATACTAGGTCGCCGCAGTCGCGAAACGTACCGTTACGCTGCAGCATATATTTGAGCGAAGCGAGTTTTGATTCAAAGCGATATAACTCTGTCAAAGTATTTTTTGTCATTACGCTATGGGAATTTTTACCATCAATTAAATTATTTTTATTTGATCGAAATTCAAAAAACTGGCTTCGTAAGAATGGGTGGATAATTCTGTAAGCTTTTGATGAGTGCAAGAAAATCCGAAATCGGCCGAGTATTCGTCGAGAAACAATTTAACAAAATTTAACATAAATCGTAATTTGAGTCACCCGTTGAGAGCTCCGCTCAATTAGTAGGATTTTTTAACTACCTAATACCATCGATTAAATAGTAGTACAAGTAATACATAACTCTTGCTGACGAACCAACAAATAAAGTAGGTGTTATAGAGTAGAAAACGCAGGTCAAACTACACACAACAATAGTTTACTAATTGATGATAATAATAATATATGTATAATTCTTAATTTGAATTTGTCTGGCATTAGTTATAAGTTACATCAAAATAGGGATAGTAAGTAAGTAATGCCTGAATAGTTTATACTAAGTTTTGCGTTAAAGCAAAGCTTAACAATCTCAACATCGGCACTGAAATATTCGAATTGATGTTCCACTGAACAATTTAAAGCGCGTACAATAACAGTGTGAACAATGGCGTAACATCCGTACGTCCACATCCGGAGCGGGCACAATCTGCCGGCGTTACCTGAAAATCCGCATTAATTCATATTCTGACGTGAAAACAATGTGGCCGGCGGAAACCTGTCTGTGGTCACACTGGCGGATTTTACACGCGGATATTCACTTCAACTAATTGCTTTAATAACGAAAAAGGAACGTTAATTCTATACAAATAGAATGAATTTCCCATAGCAAGTCAGTCTGATCGCGTTTTGAAAACAACCAGTTATCAACTCAATTTTATCAAGATAAAGTTTAAATCCGCTTGTAGAACAATTATTAATACTGGCCAGTATGTTGATCTCTCGACAATTTTGAAAATGGAACACAACATTTTCGTCACCTGTAACTGACTGCATTCGAAACTCAAGCTTAAAATATCGCATTTATGTTTGGTTTTACGTTGATACATAACACTGGAGTAGTGACGTAGTGATTCAATGGTTAAACCTTCTTTGATCAAATTGACATATTATTGTTTAACAAGTTCATTATAAAGTCTATTTTCGAATGCTACAGGATTGAGTGGACACTGACAGGTGCAACAGTGTGGAAAGCTCGACAAACGGTTGATTTCTCATACAATATGGCGACCCATCCGTTTCCTATTCAGGTTTAAGCGATTACACGGAATTGTGTGAATTATGTGAAGATAAGATAGAAATTAACTGAGTATGGGTATTACTTTATAACCAAAGTAAGGTTGAAACTTGTTATCCAGAAATAGATAAACTTAAATTATGTAAATACACACAGTACTGTCTAAAATCTCTTTCTATATCTACCCGATCCGTGAAAGTCATAAAACTCCGTGTAAGTCTAATAAAATCATAAAGTGAATTCGCGAATAGTAATGACAACCCGTCCCTAAGTCTACGAAAGCACATTGACATTGGACCTTCTGTTTTGTTGTCGAGATTTCGGCAATTCTACTTAGAGAAGACCTGATGTATGCCGCAGCTTATTGTAATTTTGAGTACCTAAACTAACTACATACCATTATTGATTAGCATGCAACAAAATCATTTGAATTATAACTTGGATTAGAAGATGACGTCGACAATACTAGTGATTTTGTACACGTTTACCACCTATTAATCTGCGGAAGTAACCACATTCTCAACTCCAAACTCCAACTCCTACTTAAATATTTAGGGTATAAATGCATCGTAGCCCAGTGGAATGCACTGATCACTGAGCTCCGACGACCAATACCAACATCATCAAATCTTTCCTTTGCTATCCTTATAGGCGCGATCTGGAAATTATACCTCATAAGAATCAAAGATTGGATGATGTCGGTATTAGTCATCGTAGCTCTGTGGTTAGAGCATTACTTTTGTAAGGTAAAGGCCGTGGGTTCGAGTCCTGCCGATGACATTTCAGTTTTTCTAATTATAATTTTTATCTAAATATTTAAGAATAGCAGAAATTGATTTTATACAATACTAACGGATGCTGGCGGCTTCGCCCGTTTGAGAAATTATCCACAAAAACCTTCCTCGAGAACCACTCTATCCATTGGTCCGCATCAAAATCCGTGGCGTATTAGCATTTATAAAATGACGTAATACCTAACAGTCGTGGGCTCTTAGTCTAAAAGAGAAACAATACGTCACTGCTAATGTTCCATTATACGTCACATCAAGTACTCGTCACACACATTACCACCTTAGATAGTAGCTATCAGATATAATGCGTTATGTTCATGGCTTGACATAAATATATATATTTATTTATGAGAGATACAACAGCTGTCTATACTATAATAAAGCAGTACAGGCTGTGAATCTGTAAGTTTATCAAAAATAAGCGTAGGCGATATAAAAGTGTTCATCATACTCGTACATAATTATGAGAGGTGGATTACACACCCACAATTTGCCAGTATGTTCCCACGTAATAGGACGGCAAGCCTATTGCCATCACCGGATACACATATAATGGGTTATGTCCAAAATGGCTGAATGAATTTAATAAAAAGTAGCAGCTATATTGTAATTTTGAAAAATAATTTGAAGCCCATGGCCTTGCGATGAAATGTTGATGAAAGGCAAGAAAATCTTACGTGCCAGCTGCTATGGCACAGCCAATTAATTAAAGTCCTGGGCGTTTCGGACTATTTCTGGGCAACTCGGACTATACAGAGTGTTACGAAAGGGTTATATCAACCCGAAGCCAGCTTCTTCAGCTGGTTGACTATAACCCGTTTCGATATATGGCGACCGCCAAAGAAGAAAAAAAAAGTTTATCAAAAAATTTAAAAAGATATTTCAAATCAAAACAAACGTGTCCCAACGCTACGGCTTGACGTAGCTACAACTAGGCAATGAGCGCGTAGTAAGTACGTATGTACAATGCCCTTGGCGGTGGCGTGGGCGTCCTTAAAGGATTATTTTTGTTGATGTAAATAAAATTTTGACCAACACATAGTTATGTTTCCCCAGATTCTCGTCCGTGGTTCGACAGGTGCACCACATGCAAGTGATAGTAAAATCTCTGTCCCCAATTTTAGAGAAATCTTACCTGTTTACAGGAAAGGTTAATTTCTTGTGTAACAGTGCTAAATGCGGCTTCGACTCGACTGCGTACACAGTATTTTTAGGTATCATAACTCACGGTACAACTCCCTCCTACACAAAGCATCATCTCGTAATACTCTTCGTTACTCAGAGCCATTACTACACAACACAATCACTATCACACACAACTTGACACAACTCACAAATTAACACACTAAACAATTATTTAGCTACCTCACTGCACAAAGCGATGAATGCAACTGAACTGACCTGTGACCTTGCTAAATGATTTTAAAATTCTAGGAAACTTCGTGACTCGAAGCGCTCTGCTTCGTGTTCGTACGGCGTCGCTTGATGCGAAACAGATACAAAATGTTCCTACCAGGAGTGAGACGGAAGGCTTTTCACAGGCGCGCATTATTTGTACCTATTATTTGTACCTATTTTGATGTCGATGACCGAAGCAGCTGATTTTGGTTCTAGTGTTGTTAAACAAGTGTGTATTTTATTCGGTAATGTTTTTTTTATGAACTTTTTTTTTTCTTCTGTGGCGGTCGCTACATATCGAAACGGGTTCTGGTCGACCAGCTGATGGTGGTGGCTTCGGGTTGATATAACCCTTATGTAACACCCGGTATACTATACTAGCTGATCGCCGCAGCTCCGCCCGTGTGATTTCCCGGTTCCCGTGGGAACACAATACCGGGATAAAAAGTAGCCTATGTTACTCAGAGTGAATGTAGCTTTCCAATGGCGAAAGAATTTTTGAAATCGGCACAGTAGTTTTTGAGTTTATTCATTACAAACAAAAATACAAATCTTTCATCTTAAAATGGTAGTATAGAAGTACCTATAGATTGAGAAACGAGGTATAGATATAAGAGACGGTGGTGTTGGGAATGGATGTTTTGGGAACGGGAGGTATTGCACGTCATCTCGAGAGCCACTAAGCGTGGTTTTCACAGATAGAATAGGTTTAACTGGGGTTATTTGCTTTCATAAAAAAATCGTTGGCAGGAAAAAGTTATCATTAAAGGTAAGCTCTTCCACGCGAGCGGAGTTGAAGACATCAACTAGTGTTATATAATTGTCATATTGTCATCACAGACGTTGCTCAACACCTTATATTCAAATTTATTGATGCAGCTTTAATACACTAACAATAAATTATGAGCTGGACCATTATTATGTCATGTCAGGTGCATCAAGATGTTAATTGTAAATCACCTTTATTGTAGGAAATGCCAACATGAGACCGGTGTCTGTACTGTCAAATTAGTAATGATTCAAATTGTTATTAAAAAATCGATCCCAGTGCGAGTCAACGCGCTGTTGTTATGGCGGCAAAAGAAATACATCATCGGTGAAAATGTTAACTTCCAACAATAACGGTTCACGGGTATCACAGGGTTCCTGTTTTACCCTCTGTCAGCGGAACACTAACAATAAAAAAACAAACAAACAGTGAAAAATATTTCTACATACAAATATATTTTTTGTCGTAGGAAGATAAATAATAGATGCAACGATTAGCAATTCACATGCTAAGCTATCTGCCTACCCCACGCCGTATAATAGCCAGGGTCACGTGTTGAGTCGTTGAGCCACATCGCCTTCAGGAAGTGCGCGCTCTGAGTGACTTATGCGTGTTTCCTTCCTGAGTCCCGCTGTGCGCTGCCGAGTCACTTTTTTATAAGGAAATCTAGCCTTTTCTGTGTTAGACTTTTGTAGCTTTGATTGGGGAAGTGTCGTCCTGAATTAATGATTACTTAGAACGTTGAATACCGGTCAATAGGTCATTACGATTGTCAGACGATGTTACAAATTTGTTAAAAAAGCATTATAATTGTAGCTAATATCATCATCTGCCTGGACTTATCCCAATTATTTGGGGTCGTCGCAACATGTTTTCATTTTCCATACATCCCTGTCACGCGTCATCTCCCCAGTCACTCCTTTCCTGGACACATCCACTTTCACGCATTGCACCCATTTTTTCTTGGGCCTACTTCGACTTCTCAAGCTTCATACTTTACACCTTTCTTACCGCGTTACTTTCCTCTCTTCTCATAACATGTCCATTCCATGATAGTTTTTGATTCAGTTTAAAACATCTGGAGGTTCATTAAGTTGAGAGTAGATTTTTATTCTAAGAGACTAATACAATTAAAGGTACCGTTGCTGCTTTTAATATAAAATCTTCAATACTCGTAGCAACAAAATACGAGTTTTTCACACATTCGATTAAACCGATTGTCATATTTAATTCCCTACAAAATTATTCAGTGAGCGTAAAAATTATTGTTGCAACCCCATACAAGTCAGTACACACGTCTGCTGCCATCCCTCATGTGACAATGACGATGCACAGCATCCTGACTGACATTGGGGATAGTCTTTTCGACACTCTTATTGTTGCTCTCATAAGGGTGGTATTGCCTTTTGATTTTTTTTATAAGACAATAACTTAATTACGTGTTATGTACCTATTGGTATTATAATGCTAAGAAAATTTTATAGCAAACGAGATATTTATCATGCAATATTCTTTTATCACACACACACACATCACGCCTATATCCCGAAGGGGTAGGCAGAGGTGCATTACACATCCACAGTTTGCCAGTATTTTTAGTCCCACGTAATAGGGGGCAAGCCTATTGCCGTCACCGGGCATACATATAATGACAAACATTTCTAAATCAACAGAACTTTAGTAGTTGCCTAATTGAGTTTTTAGAGAAGGATCCGGAATCCGACCGTATGGTTTTATTTCTTAATACGTGTTTAACGTCTATGAGATGTGTCTAGTGGTCAGGACACTGATTAGTGTGCAATATGCCTCATCAAACTCAATCATGTTTTCACAGGATTCGAAATTAATCCAGTAAAATCAATTCATCTGTGTGCCCTATTAGCACAGAATAGGGAATACCTAGTAAACTATTAAGTATCTAAGAATATTGCGCACAGGTTTAATCAGTAGATCGCAGCTTTAGGTACTTTACTATAACGATTTCTAACTCCCTAGACTGATAATTACCGCAACTACATTTTCCTCCTCTGAAAATATTGTCTCCCATTTTGACTACTTTCTATCGCTTTATCCAATGTCTATCACCATACGTAATACAAGCTGTCGTATGTCGGAATCAGCTAGACGCGTGTCGTTTCGCTTCCGATTCAACCGTTACGTTTAATTGATACGACAGTAGGGGACGCCACTGATTGATATAAAAAATATTTTACTTGAGAATCAAAGGTAACATTTAAATTTTTTTGTATAAATGTTGTTTATTTAGTGTCAACTCTTGACCTTCGAGCTTATTACCAGGCTAAGATACGAGTAGAAACATTGCTGTGTTAAGTATGTCCGTTTAAAAAGTTTAGTAACTAAAAAACGCCGTCTTGAGTTACCAGACCAACTAAATATGAATTTTGAAGCCGGTACCAAGTTAGTATTTCCTTCAACTCTGATGGTTCTGGCCGCTCTCACGTCCGTTGCCGGGCGTCTCTGGTTCCCACGCAGAAAGTATTCCCAGTGGTGGCCGGCGGACTATGTTAAAACCTGGGGAAGGTTACACTACTTTGATTCTGACAATAAGTTTTTGGTCCAACAAATAAGGGATGATCCAATTGGCATTTTGGGGCACTTTTTCAGTGTTCCTGCTAGAGCGTTGTCGTCCGTCAAGTGTAACGCGCTAGTGAGGATAACTTGGGTCCCTTAGTACCCAGGTTATAACCATAGTACCTATATTAAATCATCAGTGTTTAGATCAACGTATATTTCTTAAGATAATATAAATAAAATAGTTAGGTACCTAAAATACCTGTCATCCTAAGCATAACGAACTAAACGGGTCAGTAACTACTTTGACAGTAGATTCTAGTGTTCCTAGTATACATGTGATTGTTTAATCTTAATAGTGCTATTAAAGAGATTTAAACACCGTTAGTTGAAGTGAAGTGCATCGAGTGTCGGCGACAGTCGCGGTAGTTTCCACTCGGCGTGTCGCACTGTCCTCTGCACGCGCCGTGTTTAGCCCACAGAGTCCAGACTTATCAATATATTCGACCTGCCAATCAAAACAATAGTAGGTTAAATTATATTATAAAATGAATTCAAAAACGATAATCGTTGGGGTGGACTTGACCCACTGGCTGTTCCATTTCCGAGGGAAATGCTCAACCAACAGACCAGACTTTTGCCAAAACATCTCCGATTCGGTCGAAGTACGTTTCTCCTTTCTCAATCTCCTTTCATTTATTCTTCCACGTGAAGGGTGGTAGGCATAGGGTAAAAAGCTCAAATAATTTGTATAATGTACATGAGGTCGTTTGACCATAATGAGCAACCATAATTAACTAGGAATGCAATGCATGCTGCTAATTGCAAATGTTGAGCGGAGTAAATATTTTTATTACATATCAGAATCAGAATTGAATACTTAAATTAATTAATCGAATGAAAAAAAATCTATTTTCATTGTTGACGCACGTCTTTCCATGGCAACCATTTAATCGTCTGGTTTTTCGGTGATATCCAGGACATTTTCGGTGATTATTCCTCGCGGAGCTCAATCTTAGGCAACAAGTGTAAATGATATTGACCAGCATGCCAAATTAGGTCAAAATCGGTCGAGCCATTTCGGAGGAGTTGGCACACAAACGATTTACACTTGTTGCCTAAGATTGAGCTCCGCTTCGCTCCACTCAACTAGGTATGCAATGCATGCTGCTAATTGCAAATGTCGAGCGGAGCAAATGTATTTTCATTGTTGACGCACGTATTTCCATGACATCCATTTAATCATCTGGTTTTTCGGTGATTATTCCTCCGTGGTCAGCTCTATTTTTATGATTTCAGAGATATGTACTCCCAGGTATGATGTCGACCAGCATGCCAAATTTGGTCAAAATCGGTCGAGCCGTTTCGGAGGAGTTGGCACACTAACGATTAACACTTGTCGTCTAAGATAGAGCTTCGCTTCGCTCCGTTCAATAATACATTTATGTCATTTTGAGCGCCATGTCTGTTTATTACAAAGTCTATAGCAATGATTAGACATAGGTCGAGCGTCAGTGGTCTGTAAATCAGATCTGTTCGTGACGTCACACTGAATGTTGCCCATGCACTCTGCCTGGTTACGACTCTACTGCTTGTCGATCATACATTACCTTGTGTTACACTCGACTGACTCGGTGGCGTGGTCGGTAAGGCATCTGCTTTCGACGCCGGTGTCTCGGGTTCGATTCCCGATCGCGACAAACAATGTGTGATGACACATACGTCTGTACCGAAGTCTGGGTGTTTCCTTTATATAATATGTATGTGTTTAGAAAAAAAATGTATAAGTATTTATATCAGTTTATCTAGTACTCATATCACAAGCTCTGCTTAGTTTGAGACTAGAATGGCGTTGTGTGAATTGTCCTAACATATTTATTTATTTACTTATTTATTTACTCATTATTAACGCTAGTTTGGTTGTTAATTAGTAGAATTTTAGGAGCAAGTATATTGGCAAATAGACTTGCTCCGTTACCAGGGACTAAGAAAACGACTGCGAAAATGTGGGTTTAAAATGCACCTCTATCTACTGCCTCGGGGATATTGCGATGAATTAGAATACCTCAAACACTCTGCCTGATATTAGAATCTCAAATCAAATCATGCACACTGAGACCAAGGTGAGAGTCAATGTTGCACCCTCCGCTGTACTAACAAAAGTTACTTACAAAATGTAGCGACAATACTAGACTGTAAGATATCATTTTGGAGTGAAAATGAATAGTTGCTACATTTAGAATTTATGTACAATTCCGTTTATTTTAGTATGAAGAGTTGTTAATTTTTTTAGAGACACAGAAAGTGGAATGCTTATGAAATCTGCTGTAATGGCATTTATCTAACTAAAACCAACGGGCTTTTATCGTTACCGGTTGGTATAATGGAGGTTAAGTCGTTGTAGCTATTTGATGACTGTAGTTCTTGATCACTAAAATAATGTGTTTATTTATACATTATGAAATGACTCACTTGTACAGATATTCCACAATTTTTTAATTATTAGTAGGACCTGACCGGTTTCGCTCTATGGCATCTTCAAAGGTGCTCCACACTTATTCACATCACATATTTTAAAAAACATTTCAAATACTTTGTGTTAAATAATCGTGAAGCTAACACTGGCCTCCATACTTGATTGATAACTGATTACTAAATGTTCCACCAAGTGCCGACAATCGAAAGCATAAATTATAATGTGTTTATTTAATTATATAGGATTCTTAGACTTGAAAAAATGAATTTTCTTCCATATTGAGGGCAAGATCGATGTTTTATTTATTAAAATAAAACTGTAAAATACAGCATTCCGCCATCATTAGTTGAACACGTATCAGAGTAAATGACGTCACGAGCTCTTGAACGTACAGGTTGCCAGTAAAAGTTGGCGGTCCAATGGTGGCGCCACAATTCATTGAAAAATGTCAAAAACGAGATTTCAGAACAATAACTCCATTCAATTATATTAGTTTCATTTTTTGCCACGTGTTATCTTATACTTGGAGGGCTGTACGTCACTTTAGTTTTCGTATGAAATTTGATCAATGCACAAAGCCTACATAGTTTACAAGGTGGAATTTTTTAACGACACCTGGAGGGAAAGTACTCTACATGCTGAAGATAGACATTGACACCTGGAGGGAAAGTACTCTACATGCTGGAGATAGACATCGACACCTGGAGGGAAAGTGCTCTACATGCTGGAGATAGACATCGACACCTGGAGAGAAAGTACTCTACATGCTGGAGATAGACAATTTTACTCTTTTTCTTTTTAAAAATAAAGGAAACATTCCTTTATTTTTAAAAAGAAACAGAACTCCATTCACGGATTTTCGAAAATTCGTTTGCACACCTGGGAATCGAACCGTAACGTCACAAATAGACGCCATGACACCGGCGAGCGTTTTGGAACGTATTTTGAACTTAAAAATTAAATAACATTTATTTTAGAATAAAACTTTGTTTCCTGCAGAAATATCTGTTATATTTTTTGCTAATATAGTAGATAGATACTTTAGAATACTTTAGGACAGTTTTTGAAAATCAGTCATCCTCCCCATTATACTTACATTATACAATAATCTTATAAAGAGCCCATCTCATCGGCCAGATATTTGTCATATTATAATTGCTAAATATTAGTCCTTCCATACAACAACTCCATAGGTACTGCTATAACGAAACTCGGACAAATTCAATAAATAATTTTAGAAAACACTGAATATACTTAACTTTTGTTCTTTTTAAATAGTAATTCGCAAAAAAACTTGGTCAAAAAGAAATACAAGGTCATTTTTATTGGCCACACTGTATATTAACATACTTATATTCAAAGTGTATAGTCACTTGACGTGATTACCACATTGCACAGTTATGGTGTCGGGTATTTATGGGGTATGGGGGTATTTATATAATTTGGACGAGGCACCGTTGAGTCGGAGTTGAAAATACGTGCGCGGCCTACTACATGCCTTCTTACTAACGAAAGACTTTCTTAACGGGACGGACTGGTAAAAAACATTTATTTATTTGTTTTTTTTCTGTTATTTATTTTGTCAGAGTAATGGGTGTAGGGATTGTATTGCTAGATTATGTTCATTAGAATAAATTAGTAATGCAAAGAGGATTATCCATACATATAAATTTTCTCGATTCTTAGCCAACTCATATTATTATTTCTGGTATCCTTCGACATTTTTTAGGGTTTCGTAGTTAACGTCTCGGAACCCTAATAATTTCCCATCCGTCCGTGCTCGGCTTTCCTCCCAAACGGTGACTGCTAGAAACGTGAAAGTTAGTATTGATATGTATATTTACTACGTCGACAAATTACTAAAATAAAATTCGGAAAAAATTTTTTTTTGGGGTACGAAAAGTGGGGATTATATTTTTTTCTCGTATTTACTCCATCGTGTGGGATCTCATTAGATAGGTCTTTAAAAACATTGAAGGGTTGCTAAGATTTTTTTTTGATTCAAGTATTTGTTTGCGAGATATTTAGCTTTGAAGCTTTGTGAGAATTTTTGCAAAAACAGGCCTAAAAACATTAATGATGGTAGTTCATGTAATGAACTTTACTTTAACTACGGAACCCTATATTATGCGTGGCTCGACACGCACTTTTTTTTTAAATGCACGGCCCTGGGCTACGACCTACGTCCATTGCCGAGCACCTCCGGTAAGCACTGAGAGAATTCCCAGTGGCGCCCGGCGGACCTCGGCCACCTGTGTGGCCGCTGCGTGGTGGTCGGATGTTACCCTGCATCTTTGGGGTCGGGTTTTATCCTGCGTCGGTGAGTGAAGGCGTGCGTGGCGCGGCTTGGAGCTAATATCCATAGAACTCGACACGCACTTGGCCTTATTAAGTAAGTTATTCCTTATTTATGTAAAGTTTTGGTAACGAATAGGTAGGACATTTTTTACACAGCACCATCTCCCCAAAGTAAGGTAACATTACGTTTGTATTATAGATCTAAATGGTAACAGATAAACTTACTCCTAGCACAGTACAAATAATCGTGCCCGTCACAGCACGTTTTGTCATGAGTGGAATTCGAACACTACTGGACCAAACAGGTTGTCATCTATATATTTAATACGACAATTTATGTGTCTGTCTGTCCGTCCGTCGCGTTTTTCAATTATAATTATAATAATACATACATTTGCATGAAATATTAGGTAAGGTTTTTTTTTTTTTTTATATATCTGAGGCGATACAAAGTTCGCCGGGATAACTAGAATATTTTTAAACTAGCTGTCTCGAACTTCGTACTGCATTAGTTTCTAATGTTTCGTCCAACTGTTTTTTATTTCTTCAAAAGAACGTTTTTCCCGATTACGAGTATAACGAACACATAAAAAAAAGAATTAGCGAAATCGGTCCAGCCGTTCTCGAGCCATTAATCTCTTACCCATTACGACTTTGTTTTATATTTTGAAATGTCATATTTGCTCTTTTAATGAACATAGGTTAGAATAAAAAATATTAAAAACTGATAAATTGTTATGAAAGCAACTTTTGTCTCACCAACTAGTCTGACGTTGTCTGAGATGTCTTATTTAAAATTCAGAGTTTTAAAAGCTCGGAGTTTAAATTTTCATCTAGCATGTTATAAAATAATCTATTCCACGGTAAGTTAGATATACTTAATATATTTATCTATTCCGATTTCAGTTATAATAAATATAAATAAATATATTTTAACAAATTTTGTTACTGTAAACCATATCTATTATACCTACATTCATGAAAATGTTTATTCTTTTTACTTTTAACACACTAGTAAATGTGGGATAATATCCCACTTCTGACTTTTTATTCAAAAGTGTATTTCCCTAAATACGTAGCTGTCGTCACTGTAGTACTCCCCAGTTCTTTCCATTCATTCCAGTGGATAAACCGTAATGAATATCACGTTATCTGAGGGTACAATAAGTGTGTCTTCGCATTGTCTTATAGCTTTAAACCGGCCAATAAGAGTCAAAGTTTCAACAATTTAGAAGAAAAATGTTGTAGAGATTGTTACGACGGGAATCAGGTATTTCGGAAATCATTTGAAATAGCTAATATTTAGGTGGTAGGTCAGCAATGGAAAAGGAAAAGTCCTTGTTTGTTTCACCGAGAAATTTCTACCATGATTTGAAAGTGACGTTGAATTAATTATTCTGTATTTCGCATATTTATTCATTTGCCCTTCACTACACAAGTAGGAACACACATGTAATATCTGTGATGTTACAAGCATCTATACAAAAGCTATGATCAAGGCGTGAGCTTATTTACTACCTAAGTATTATTTATAGTTTATGATATTGACAATGCACTAGTACGATTTTTAACTTTCGCAACTGTAGATTGACACACTAACCTCTATTCATCCGAACTTATCGTGTCAAACGTTGGCAACTTGCCCGAACATTTTCGAACACCTGCAAAACTTATATCACAGTTTCCGATTTCTTTAAACCAATCGAGTAAGCGCCAACTTAGTGAACCAATAACATAAATAAAGATGAAAACTTAGTCACTTCGAAGCACCCTTTTAATACTGAAAGTGTTGGCACATATCCAACAATATCCACCTGCACCCTCTATGGACTATGATTATTCAAATCCTTTTAGATTTGTACGCAAACATCTATATGCAAATAGTGACAAACAGCCGAAAGCGTTTACAAACGCACAATATACTTTTATGGTCCAGAAAAAGCCGAATTTCGTCAACGCCACATCTACTGCTCAAATGTATGAAAATGAACTTTATTTCTTTGTTATATTTGGTGCTTTCAGAAGCACAAAGTAAATTGGTATCGCATGGTGCGTTCAAGATATTGTTTCACGTGTTTTATGAGGTGGGCTGAGATTTCACGGCGCTTTTGTCAGGGGCATTTTTGAGAGTTCACTTTGAGATGTTTATTTGTTGGAGGGTTAAGTCCGATTGTGTGTAATTCAGATTGGGTTTGTGTGGTGAATGTTTGTTACATTTCACAGTGATTAGTGATCTGTGTATGGTTTTGATATATGATTATGACTATCTCATTGACTAGCATACAACTGCTATAACCATACTACTCGTACATTAGATGGGACTAACTTCATTTTTATATCACATAGTGCATTTTGACCATCTTAAAGATGGTGCAGCTAAATTTAATTACACTAGGTAATATTAATATTTTTCTCGTTAATTAGAGAACTCGCCACCAATACTTCGAAGATATTTAGACTATAAAGACACAGTTATCAAATCAATATAGAAATCAAAATAAACACACCCTTCCACATACTTAAAAAGACAAAACCTTTACGGATCCCAAAGGGGTAGAAAAATACTTTGAAATCACAACAAAAATGCAGGACCATTCATGATGTGTTTACCTTAGCGCGGACAACAGTTATGACAACCTTTATGTAATCAGGGGCGTGTGGTTTTTTCCCTTGTGCTTACTGAAACAACATCCATTAGGCGTGATGTCCGTCGGACGGACGACGCGACGACCGCTCTGGTGCCCGACATTGAAGGCTAACCAATTCCTTCAAAATGTTAATAACAGCTGGATGTCAAAGTTTTGTTTTCTTATATACATCTGGAACTTATTTAAAAAATATATGTTTTTGAGAGTAATTGTCGAGAAATTATATTAAATTAGTAATTAATTCCATGTTAAAGCTAGTAAATGTTCGTTTATATTCTGACGATATGATTTATTAGAATAATTTTGTACCTATTTAAAGACATAAATTTAAAAAAATATTACATTTAGAGATATAAGCCATTTTGAAGGCCGTAGTAGTAGGATCATACTTAGTATCACACATGTACAATTTCTATAAGTAAGTTAAGTTAATAAAATTTTCAAAAAGTTTGGGCACCACAGGGGTCCTTGGTCCATCGCAATTCCCTGGCAACGCACAACGCAAAATAAACAAATTGTTATTGTAGCTTATTTTCATAAGTTAACAGTTCTCGGAATGATAACATTGGAGCTGGTCGTAGTCGTACGGACAGACGGACGACTCCACTTTTATTTATGACAATATGCGTAAAGCCTAAAGCATATACTCGTAAAGCCTGATTTACATTGAGGACATAACGTCTTTATTACTTAGTTATTCTAATCAATTTACAAGTAATAATATATTGTTTCAGCATAATAAGCAGCATAATCAGGAAGTGTTCTTCTCTATCCCCTGATTATTCACTCTCTTTACGTGTATGCGACAGAAGCTTTTCGGGGCATATGATCCCAATTTTTAAACATAGGTCACTGATAGGATTGGTTCTTACTGGTTCCAAAAAAAAGGCATATTATACTATTATGGATTATCTAAACGATACAGAGAAATGGCAATGAGTTGCTTGCTCATCACTCGAGCTACATAGGGGCTACTGTTTGAAATGTTGTTTTATTGCTGAACTTACATATTATTGTTAAATTATTATTATTATGATATTGTTAGGTATGGGTACTTTGAGATTATGTGGCACCTTTAACTAGTATTTGACTTTTTTTGTGAATAACAGAGATCCAACATTTTTGAGTTCACTTGGTCCACACATGGTCACGTACTGCCCTTGCCCTCTTTTTATTGTTGTAACAGAATCATTGTATTTACTGGCGAATAAAAAGAGTGGCCGTGAATTTTTCTTGCCAGGTTCTTTCCTCACAGGCTCTACCTATTGCCTTGCGAATCTGGCGGTAAATGTAAATGTAGAAGCATTTTCTTTTTTGACGTTCATATGTGTTACTTTGTGACCTACATGAATAAAGATATTTTGATTTTATTTATTTTTTATTTTTTCCACCTGCAATTAGTTCTATACAACAAAAATAAATATGTTAAACCGGGTAGGTATGTTTACTTATGGTACCTAGAAATCACCTTGTTGATGATAATGTATTTATTGAAGGTACCTAATTGTTAATCTTCTATGGTGGATTTTCTTTTCTTGAATATCTTAAGTTTTTTTTATCAAATTGCAAATTACAAAAGCAAAACCCAAATGAATCGTCAACACTCCGAAAAGTACTCGCCAGATATTTTTATTGAGGCCTTTAAGGTGGATGAATATAAAGCAGATTTATACGGATTATGTGGGGGGTGGACTCCAGTGGAGGACTCCTCCTTAGGTCGTTCAGGAGGGGGGATACGGAGCCTTAATCTTTCTGAACGCCGTGAGCCTCGGAATTGAATTGGCTCTTATATGTAAATTGCTGCGTACGAGTAAATAAATAAACGAATACGTGATTTAAAAGTATTTCAGCGGGGATCAGTAGATACGTGGAGGTTTTCGACGAAAGTGAAACTATTTAGAGAAAATTGGATGGATATGTAAATTGCTTTGGATTAAAGTATAAGGATGACTTTATTTTGAGTGTAAAATTTAGTAGGTAAACCACTTAGACAGCAAGCTCTTTTAGTGAGCGATTATGTAGTACGCTAGGTACTTTCTTTGTTGCGTTTCGTAGCAAAAGAAAACTTACTTTTCAGCATGTGACCAAGGCTGGTGCTCCCTGATCAAAACGCCAGATTATAAGTAAGTATGTAGGTACTATGTGTGATCATGACGTAAATAAATATGCATACGTATGTACCTATAGAAATGTCATCATTTTTGTTATTTTCCTTTTTCCTTTTATCAAAAGACTCTCTGACAAGACGAGCCCATTTAATCTCAAAGAATTTAGTTTGTTTATCTATCAATGCCTCGAATTTCGTGAGATTCAAGGGTCATTAAATAAACGCGCTATTAAACCAATAGGTATTGGCAAAGTAAGTATCGTGATCACGTAAATATCAAAATAAATAACATCAGGCAATAAATATAAGATTGGATGTAATAACAAGTACGGCATGAATAGCTAATAGTCCTCATAATGTGCTATTAAGGAACAGCGCACACTGCGCGACTACATTACTGGCGAGTAAATGATTCCCGATGTCACTAGTTATTTATGAGAGCACATTTTACGTAATGATACGCACGATTTTATTTACATTTAAATTTAGACTTTCAATCATGTTTTCCTGAAAACTTTCTATCGTCATCTGATGTTGTAAGATAGGTATCATGTTTGAATGTAGTATGGTCTATCTAAGTATATTTTGAGGAAAATACTTAACTACTTTCTATTTTGAAACCTGAATAGTAAATATGAAATGTTTGTGCGAGTTTAGTGTGGAAAATTTTAGGTTTATGTTGATAAAATAATTAACTCTTACATTTTCTTAATATTTTGTCTATTCGCTCAAAAGTCTCACTATTCGTGAGAATGAATACACTAAGTAAGTGGCTTTCCACGTGAACTTAAATCAATTTCAAGGTTTAGCATACACTCCCCTCTAAGCTTTATTTCTTATGTCCGTCCATAACCATATTATTCAGTAAGCTCACTCACACACTAAGCCACCGTGGTTCATTGCAGTCGCACGGCCTGAGTCGGCCAAACGTGGTTTACGCCACAATAAAAATACTATGAAATAAATTGAAAAATTATTATTCCCAAGTTATTGCCTCGTAAGGTGAACGTTTGGCTAAGAGATTAGGGTAACTAAATGTTTATTTTGGAACGAACTGTGACTCGAACGTTAAGCAATATGTATATCCATGGTAATTAATTTTCTGTATTTTCCCTTCTTTGAATGTAGTTTTCGGATTAGAAGATTTCACTTGAGCCATCATGTTAATACTTGATCACGTGTTAAGTTTTGGATAGGCTCGTGTCTGTTCACATTTAAAGGTTTTCTAAATATTAAATTGATCACGAATCAAATTCTATTTCAATCCCTGTTACTCTTTATTTAATTAATATCCAACTTTTTTTTGACGCATATCGTATGTTTAGTGACTAGTTGGCGACGGTGACAAGGTGATGCAAGTGGACCTTCAAGTTATCCTAATGACCTCAAACTAGCTGGGCCCACCTATTAACACGCTTTCCAAAGTACGGTGACGCTAAGATGAAACATCGCTTGTTGGTCACAGTCTGAATTACTGAACTCACATAATGGTTTAGGAATTAATGAGTACACTCGGCTCTGAGCGACTCGGTTACCACTCAATTAACATGCAAACAATAAACGACCAACCCTGGATTGATGTTTACCATCCTGCCATATAATCATACCATACAATCTTACGTCTCTTTCACTCCTAGTGACCATTTTATACCATCTCCAGTTTTATAAGCTATCGTCTCAATATTCAATTAGTTCTAATTGCTTAGATGAGGAGTGATATCTCCGATTAACGAGAGAACACATAATTCATTACGGTAATGGATCCAGTTATAGGCGGTTGTTAATTTTTTACAGTGTCCCTCTGCATAGTGATCTTTATTTTTGTTTGTGTACAATTTGGCGTCAGAGATCTCAAATTGTGCTAAATATTATCGTAATCTAGGCAGAGAGGTCACCTTAAAAGAGTTAGCAAAAGTGAACTAAAAGGATTTGTTTCCGCCCGGGATCGAACCGGGGGCCTTCTGCGTGTTAAGCAGATGTGATAACCGCTACACCACGGAAACTTAGCTTCACTTACTGAATTACATAGTTAAATGTTTTTGTATCGGTATACATAATTTTTAAATACGTGTAAAACAGATAAGATTTATTTATAGACCTACCATATAGATAGGTTACCATATAGGGTAGACTTAATAATTGTGCAACCTTATCTTATAGCTGATAGCTTCAGTCATATATGTTATCCGTCTAAGGTCTAAAATATTTTTTATCAAATTTCATAAGCCGTTTTACATGATTAGATATCTCTACAAACAAACTAGTACAAACAAATATTTAGATATCATAACATAGTATAAAACCAAGTCACCCGTTTTGTATGTATGCGTAAATCTTTAAAACTACCCAACGGATTTTGATGCGGTTATCACCAATGGATAGAGTGGTTCTCGAGGAATTTTGTGTATATAATTTGTCAAGCAGGCAAAGCCGCGGGCGTCCGCTAGTAAATTATAAATCACAAAAACTGAAATATCGTCGGCAGGACTCGAGCCCACGGTCTACAACAAGGGGAATGCCACTGAGCCATATTTGCTTCATACTTGTATAATTTCTAGATCGCGTTATTCGAGTCATGTCGATGACATTTCAGTTATTGTAATTTATAATAGATCCAGATTTGTGAAAGGTGTTTATTTCTCAGTCACTCTTAAACCACGGAGGAGATAGGATATGATGAAAATTAGCACATTGGTCTATCTATTGGGAACAAGCGGAGCGTGAAGAGGCACATGTTGAGGGCCTCTCTCAATAGTACATAATAAATATTGCGTACTGTGAGTGTCGCCGCCAGACGCCGCACCGGCTGTCCATCAGGCGGGCGGCGTCAATTATACCAGTATTTTAAACCCTAAATCCATTGTTCAGATCTGTTTTTAATACAGTAAGTACAGTAAGTGCAGATAAAGTATCACAAATAAAATGATAATTAGGTTATCGTAATTTGCAATTACTCTGAGTTACAAATTAATCATGAGAAACCTATCTACCGATAGCAGACAAATTGTAAATAGATAGGTAAAACGCTTAGAACCCGGGAATCGGTACTTGTGGTAAGAGAAACGGAAATTATATCAGAAGTGGAACAAGACAGAATTACACTCCTAAGAGGATTACCGATGATCACTATGTGCGCATCAATTAACGCACATTAGTTAGACCTCGCTCGGGGACAAGTGGCTTTGCAGTTAATCTATTGACTATCTAAACCATTACACAAATAACTGTGCCTACACATTATATTACCTAAGACAAAAATTTACAGTCCACTTAGAATTGTGTGATGTGTGATTGAGTTGAAGTTCAAAATATAGAGTTCCTCGATGCCTATGTCAAGTGAATCTCTGTGTTGTGCTTACCTCACTGTACTGCGTACTACGTCTCTACATGGTGTAGGTGTTATTGTGCTTTTGTTTTAATAAAACTATAGCTATGTAAATAGTTATCTCATGTTGTCTATGTATAAAATTACAATTAAATATTTTATCCACATCGGTGTCAACTGACAATGTGGACAGTGACAACAGACTGACAGTATTACTAAATTGAATTGCAAAGTTACTAACTAGTTACTGTTACTGCAAAGCTACTAGAAGTAACTTTACAATTCAATTTTGATAACAAGAACATTGATGACAACAACGTTCTTGTTAGCAAAATCGTTGCTCAATCACATTGTAAACAACTTGAATTACCTATGTAGTTATGGTAAATAAGCAAGCAAACACTTTACACAGATCCCCCAATATGATTACAAACCTTTATCCATCAATCCATCAAAGCTAACTTAACCTCAAAGTTACCAAACTCGATCACAGGGTATCAATGAACGTAGGTATCGATATATCCGAGCTCTCGATATGGTCTTAGCCTAACATCGTTAGCTGGCCCAAGACAAACCAATCGAGTTATAGTCTGCGACGCTTGTAAACAATCGAATTATCTGTTCCTTAGGACGTTGTGTGGTGCTGTATAAACTTTGGCTTTAAACTAAATTGCGATGAGGTACTACGCAATTATATTTATTAAAACTACTTATCAAAGCCATAGAAAATTATCGAAGTAAAAACGTCTGAAGTATCTTTACTGAATAGCAAAACTTTCAAAATTTCTCTCTAGTTATCTCTGTGTAGTTGATAGCTCTTTTATTTGTGAAGGCTGTCAAGTATAATACTTTTAAAAACACACCACAACTTAAGCATAGCATCAGCAAAGAAAATGTTGTAAAATCGGGGAGAGAAGAAAATAATTTGCTTCAATATATTGGAACAGGTATTTTGAATGCCACTCAACTCATTACGTTTATATAATATTCCTGTTAAGTAAAACTTATGTAGAATTCACTGAAGACCTAAGTTCAAAGGAAAATACACTGTATAGCAAAACCCAAATAGGCGAAAATCTATTGGAAATAAGCCACAATAGCACTAAGCACCTAATGAGCGTACCAGCCACCGTGAATAGGAAACATCTTAATATCTGCTCAGTTAGCAAGTCTACATTCAACGTTCATGTAAACAAGGTCGGTATTAGTTTGCAAGATTGGTGAGTCCGGCAGTACAGATGGTATAGTGTAAAGGAGGTATTGTACAAGCGTAATTAGTCATTAGCGCGACAACAGGCAGGAAGAGGCCGCGATTGATCGGACGTGGGTTTACGTGAGCTATGTATTGAGCTAATGTGACTTGTGGCCGATCTTTGTGAGCTGTTTACATTGTTAGGTATCGGATAGATTTATAACGTGCTATGTGTGTGACTATTAGTCGTCTTATTTACACATGTTGACAATGCAATTTAAGCTGAGATATTGAACTCAACGACACGATAATTAGATAATGTTTTAGGTACTTACACAAATATTTGGAAGCTAATACCAAATCCCCTGCTGTGAGACAAACGAATGTAGGGGATCCAACCAAAATCTTCTGGATCTAAGTTATCTTTGCCTATACGCGGTAGACCGACAGAAAGGCAATTACCTCCCTCATAGCACAATTGGTCAACTAAGTGAATGGTTGAAAATGAATGATGGGTTCATGGATAAGTACCCATGTATTTCTAAACCTTGTCACTAAGTAAGTGGGTAATCTTTGTGGGAAATAGTAATTTATGTAGGATACTTCGAATAGAATCTCATTTAGATTTAATGAGCCAATTATTTGACTACGAACTATATTTGAATACGATGAACTCTATTAAATAATTTTAACACGTTAATTATCAGAAACCAATATCATCATATTCATGGGCACAAAGAGATAAATTATTAATTAGCTAGTAAAATGGCGGTCATTAACGTAATCATATTGGGGTGAGGGGAGAATAATATGGCGAATAAAAAGTTTGCTTTATTGATATGACTCACTTTGACAAATTGATACTTCAGCCATGTGCTGCAAGTGGACACTCATCGACATGGTTTATAGGCTACACTCACAATGTTTTCAGGCAATATCAAAATGTACAATATCTAATATATAAAATTCTCGTGTCACAGTTTTCGTTGCCATACTCCTCCGAAACGGCTTGACCGATTCTCATGAAATTTTGTGTGCATATTGGGTAGGTCTGAGAATCGGACAACATCTATTTTTCATCCCCCTAAATGTTAAGGGTAGTCCACCCCTAAAGCAAAACAACGTTTGCCGGGTCAGCTAGTATTCATTATAAAAATGACCTCAGGTAGGATTCCAATTAAGAATCTTATTGTCTTCCATAGTACCTAAGTTTCTGATTATAAAATAATCATGACAAGTGTGCACAATTTTTTCATCTCCAAAGGATAAGACAAAAACGTTTGTTCTATTTTGTTAGTAATTTGGTTACCTATGTACACATCTTGGATGTATTCGGCAGAGCCTCATGCACCGCGTACTGGTGAGGATGGCTTGGACCCCTGACATGTCGGTAAAGCTATCATTGTGTTATCACTACCGTATATTGTTCTCTTTGTGAATATTCTGTCAAATGACAATATTGGTTGAGTTGTATATTAACTACTAAAGCAAACCTGAGTTGTGGACAAGAATTAGAAACTTAATACTCTTTTTATTGAAGGCCAGATATTGTTAGTCGAGTTTATTACATTATTTTCTTAAAAGTCATGTCAATTGAATTGTTATCTCTAACATATCCTAAAAGCTATGGTCCATCACAGCTATTAGTTATTATGGTAAGAATAAAAACATTTTTTTTTAATTTAATCACCATTTAGTTCCAGAAACTTACTTAAAATTACTAATAGAATTGAATCATAAAAAGCTTTGCAAATGTTTCCTCATAACTACGGTAACAGTAACATTTAAGAGAGTCAAAGATCATTTGGAGAGTTGTCATAAACGATAATATCCATAAAAGTAAATCAATCAGTAGTATTGGGCCGTTACCTCCACCTTTGATGGTATCATTGCGCCAGTGAGTGAGGGTGCCAGCCAACTCGTAAATGAGGCGATTAAGGAAAGCTCGTAAAGGCCAACTTCGACTTTAGTGTTTTTGTTATATTCATAACAGAAAGTTCAGTTATGAGTTTATGAGCATTAACATCTAGAGCCATCACATTACATGAACATCTAGAGCATTACAATATTTATTTTAAGATGCAGGTAGGTAATATGCGTTTTAAAAATCATACATTGAAGTTTGTCGGTTTGTTGCACATATTCTTGCAAAAATTCTTACACCATCATTAAAATGTGACGCAAGTTTGGTTATCCTGTCATTTTGATGATCTGTAAGAAGACAGAAACCGAAGTGGAAAAATAATTCAACATTAAGGGACACAAGCCGTAGGCGTTAACTAATTCAAAATAAACACCTCATAAAAGATCTTCGTGAATATTTCACCATGGCATGTGTTTCATCGAAGGTACATAAAATATTCTCTCAAACGAGGTGTGCGCTTATTGAGCAAATATAATTTTGTTTTTATACCTATTGATATCACCTACAAAATAAACTGTCCAAGGAAAACATTGGCCATCAATATGCCACGTCACGTACTGTCGTGTTTTTCATCCCCCTGTAGCTTGGTTAGGGCTACCACTTACCGCGGGTCCGTACATGATTCGAATGGTCAGGTTTTTATTTTACAGTCGTAAATTGACCAGATGTTTCGGCTACAAATCTTTCAAATGTTAAAATATAGATTTTGGTTTAGGGCGAGGATTTTATATTCATATTTTGTAAGTATAATATTCGTTTTAGAAATTACTTAAATTAGTAAAGGGTCCAGTATAAATAACTCTTGTTCCTTAGATAGCTATGTGTTCCTACCAGCTGCCAGAATTGCTATAGTAAAATCAAAAACCTAGAACGAACTGTTTATCTGCAATAAGATACAGGGGTGCTAAAGCCAAATTTCACTAGAAACTTTGTTTGAAAATAAAGGGCGACACTATTCTAGTTTCTAGGCACTTCGAATATCTGAAAATGTAAAAAGTCTGCGGTATATAGTTGAATTTTGAAATAGTGATAAATAAAATCCACAGGCCCTGTTCTAGGTAAACTACACAGGGTGTAGTGATAATCCGTATTGATAACTATAGCACGTCATTTGTCTGTATGTGTGTCAATTTCCGTTGCACGGCAGGGGATTAAAGGAAAATGCCCATAGATTTTTCATGAAGATATTTTTTGTTTTTTTGTGACAAAATATTTGATGAAATGTTTAGGCGACATAAGATTATTGTATGACCGTTTTATCTGTAGCTACTAACATTTTTGAAATTGAAAGTCCTTATTAATTGTCTTAAATTCTTTCATAACATAATTTCAAATAATGATCTGTGGTATGTTAACGCAGAACATTATGAAGACTATCAGAGCTAAGACTGTCAGAGCATTCCCCTTGTTAGGGAAAAGCCGTGGGTTCGGCTCCTGCTGTACAGTACCAGTGCTGTAACACTCTTTATAGTAAATATATTATTACTATAAAGACTGTTTGTAATATATATATATATATATATATATATCTATGTATAGTTAAATCAAATATATCTTAAGGTTCCAAGTGTTGCGTACTGTCTAAAATTTCCCAAATACAATGCAAACACAATTGGCATAAGTGAGCAAGTATCCTCCCGCGAGCCGTTTTAGTTTCTTAGCGCGGTAACTCAATTAGACGGGACAGGTCGCAGCGATATATGTGCGTTTTGGTTTTGAACTTAAAATAGAAGCGACAGCGAGTTTAGAGTTTAGACAAATTATCATCAAGATAAAAAAATATCGTCAAAGAGAATTTAGGCAGACTTGGTGACATCATACATAATTCTACAAATTAATAACACCGGCGGGTGTTATTCCGCATCTTTGGGGTCAGATTTTATCCCGTAGATGACTAAAGGCGTGCGTGGGCTGAAGGCCTGTTTTTTTAAGTACGCTGGGTTGCTAGCCCGCCGTTTTCAGGCCCCGATCATGGAGGTCTGTGGTTCTGCGCGTCCACTGACGAAGTCATCTGACTTCGGAACTCAGCGGGCAAATATTAATTTCCAGGTTTTCTGATATGAATGAATTCATTTTACTGAGGATTTTGAAACTTACACACCTACCTACGTATATATTGGAGCCCCCAACCTTACATTCAAATTCTGAAAATATCGTTCAGATGGAAAATTACTTTCAGTTTTTTTACATACCTACCTGTTCGCACTACCCATACATTTTGATAATACTATAACCATGTATATCGTTTTAATTAATAATGCCAGACTAGTACACACCTCTCAATACAAGAGAGTAGTACTTCTATTCAAGATTTGGCGACAATCCATAAACTCCTTCCTTACACTCCAACTTCAAGTCCTGCGGTCGACATAACTCATTGCCTCGCACCTCTCACTTGGTGAACTCACAAACTTTGATATATTACTTCAAACTCCACCTGAAACATGACCCGCTTCACGCTCGATGTGGGTACTATTATATTCAATTTAGACAAACTTATTATTGTAGACAGTTGAACCATGTAGAATTATGTAGTGTGTACTTTTCAACTGTGTCTTATGCTCAAGCAAGAGTCTTCATTTTGGTCTTCCAGTATAACTATGGTGGTCAACTTTGACTCAGTGATAAGTTCAAAATTCAAGGTATTGACTACATAAAAAAACAGGAAATTAAAATGACATCCCTATAGCACAGAATAGGGAATAGTATGTAAGTACTTACTATCCTCTCTGCAGTCTGGGCTCCCATGACTATTATAGTGTGACACGTCAGCGTTGTTATTTTCGGTGTAGCTATTATATTTAAGTTGTTAAATATAATAGCAACAGCAAAAATAAAAATATTGAAAAATAGCTGGGCGTGTATACCTAGATGAAACTTATCTATTTCAAAACTCGAAAGCAATAATCTATAAAACTTTTAGGTCAAGTAGAAGTGAAATATTAATTAAGAAAGAAATTATAAATAGATCACAAGAACTGATGTCATCGGCGGGACTCGAACCCACGGCCTTTCTCTAACAAGGGGTGTGCACTGACCAACAGTAACTGAGCTACGATGACCACTACCGACAACATCGAATTTTTGCTTTCATACTCGTATCATCTTCATAATTTCTACATCGCGCTATTAAGGTTAGCTCAGTTGGTCAGAGCACTCCTGTTAGGGAAAGGCCGTGGGTTCGAGTCCCGCCGATGACATCAGTTTTTGTGATCTATTTATAATTTCTTTCTTAATATTTTAAGTAGAAGTGAAATCGGAAATAAAAAAAATTATAAATTTCTCCGAGGGTTCGGTATAAATTTGTTTTTGGGATGCTTTTGTCCCAGGACGGCTGAGTGGGTATAGGTATACATATATAGGGTAGAAAGTAATACCTACCTACTTGATCTTCATTGTTACTCGTAGATCGATTATTAGCGTTTACATATTGAGACTGGACAGTTAGGCTTTCGTCCGTCTGTTTGTATGTGAGGTCCGGGCTAGCAGCCACATTTTTTATCCAATCTTAAAAAAGTTTTATTTATTTATGGAGAAATGGGGAAAAACCGCCCAAATAAAGACGTTTTAAATGTTCGTGAGGTCTACTCTTCCTCTCCTACTGACAGACAAAAATTCAAATAATCCTGTATACAATTTTGAATTACAAACTAAAACTTCAATTTAATTTATCTGTACAGTTTCTTTTTTTGGCTCGTGGTCTGGTGGGAGCGTCTCGTGGTCTGGTGGTACCCGACAATATTAACACATTGTAAAGGTTAAGCAACATCTAGTCAGGCCGGTCTTAGGATGGGTGACCATTTCTTAAGACACTGAGACCCTTCCGTGCCTCGGAGAGCACGTTAAGCCGTCGGTCTCGGTTGTCATACGAACATCTATGGCAGTCGTTAGGGGTAGTTGAAGCCCTTAATCAAAAATCTGACCGGTCTAACTACAGAACTTCGATATCGCCCAAGAGTTGTGGAGGTCAGATGGCAGTCGCTTCATGGAAAATATCGAAGTTCAGCCGAATCGCAGTTAGACTGGAAAGTCAACCCCAAATGCGTTGGGAAAAGGCTAGGTGAATGATGAGTTTTTTTTCTTTATTTTTTTTGAGGCTTTTGTCCATAATGAGCATATCAGACTATCTGTACAGTTGGATAAAGATTTAAATAGGTACACATAAGGTTTATTTACAATAAGAATTACAATATACAAAATATACATAATTATAGACTAAAAATTAATACATTAAAAAATACCGTTTAAAAAATCCTCCGCGTCATTGCCGACTGGGAAGGTTCCCAGAATGCTAGCTGTGTTGCCACGTTGGATGGCGATACTTATTCTTTGGGCCAGAAAATTGCTGGGTCAGAAGAGTAAATTTACGATACCTAAGTACTTTTATATAATTAGTGCCAACATCTTACGCACCTCTGAATTAAAAATATAAGAAATACAAATAATTAATTGGAACTAGCTATTAACAAAAGTAATGTTTCCGCCCGGGATCGAACCGGGGGCCTTCTGCGTGTTAGGCAGATGTGATAACCGCTACACCACGGAAACCGATTGGTAGAGCTCCGAAATTGCTTGTTACGTTGAATACGTCTACGAATATAAGCGAAAGTGACAACAAGCCGGATTATTTCTTATCTTGATACATTATTACTCTTGTTATGCATTATTTTATTGGCATATATAATAAATTTAATCTTCATGTTGAACTGTCCATAATAAAGCAATGTATAACAATAAGTACCTAACATTATTATAAAGTTTGTCGGTACATCACTATACTTAACTATCAACTACATAAACCGATTATAGCGGGCATACGCGGCGGAGAAGTTCGCGATTATCTCAATAACTACTGCACCGATTTTCATGCTGTTTTCACTAATGGATTGAGTGGTTATCGAGAAAACTAAAAATTGGTTTTTAGTAGACGAAGTCTCGGGCGTCCGCTTGTTAAAGATAACGAAAATATCTTTCTTAGTGATAAAATAAGAGAGTCTTCTCCAGGTTTCTTTCTTCGTATCTAAGTATTTGTTTGTTTAATAAATTGACCAAGCGCAGGCCGTGAGCGAAGTGTCTACCTTCAAGACTAGCCAATTGCGTCCGTTTCTCATTCTATCTATTCTGGCTGACTGTATGTGTGTTCCGGGCTAGCAGCCACATTTTTAATCCGTACTCTATAAAAAAACTTGACACAATAGTTCCTTGATTTAATTTTTTTTTCAGTGTGAGCATTTTTTGATTGGGGTTAATGGGGGGACAAGCCTAAATAATATTTTAATGTCCGTGAAGTCTACTGTTGAACTATAATTATGGTCGACCACCACTAAATAGCTAAATAAATTTTGGTGAAATAGAGTGCAAAGATAGTTTGAAATCTAAGGTATAATATAAGAGTATCGTATCATACATAAAAAGTAGAGAACAATTTTCATTATTTTCTAAATCCCAACCATTTTTAATCACACTTAGCTAAGTACGTACCTATTATTATCATTCTACCAAATCTTACGAGTGGGTACATCATTCTAAAACAAATGAACAAACAACAGTACCAATCTGATAGTAATCTTTTCGCGCCTATAGCATATTACTGTTATTATAGTTCACAGCTAAAGCCGCGACTGATAATCTAGTTTAGCATAATACAATATCTTGAAATGTTGTGAACTTCTGGATATCACAACGAAATGTTTGGGCAAAGACAAGTGAAACTAACATAAATCTTACACCTCAGAAGTTGCAAACAATTTGCAACTATCTCCAAGTTGGTAAGGTGTGTGGGGCCGGGTACATCTAATGATGCTTTATGTCCTGATATATTATCATATTAACGGGTGGGGACTTGGGGACACTGTTACGCGAATATTGGATAGTTAAGATATGACTACCATTATCTTATTGTCGTAAGTGAAGGTATGCTTGAGTATATTTAAGGCCCCTGCCAAATGTGTATAATTGTTTCAGTACAAAATTTCATCAAATACGGTTCAAATTTAACGTGATTACCAAACCATTTTTTGCAAAAAACTTAACTGCTGATCGGTATCTACCTAAATGTATACTGTCGTAATGATGTCGTGAATATTTACAGAATAAAGTCTAACAAGACAGTAAAATAGGTTAGCATTGAATAAGTTCATATCTAACAAAAAAATAAAGAGCTTAAAACAAACAAATTAAATGTCATTTCAAAATTAGAATTTCTCTCAAATTTTCTACTTCATAATGCAGGAGAATCAATTTAAAGGCACCCCTTGGCACGAACCTTTAGCTGCTCAAAATTAAAAGTAAATGACTCAGAAAAATACACTATACAGTCCATGATTTGATTAAATTATCAGGAAAATACCTCGTTGTTACACCGACAGCGAAAATACTAATACAAAGAATTTTTGTACTTTTTTTTGTTATTATTAAAAGCTTTTTTCGTCGAGTTAAGGGACTTCATTTTGCAAATACGTCGATTTGCATAAATTTACTTGGTTTGTTAGCAGTTCACCGCGTTTGAACAGAGTCCCTATTGTTGGAATAAGTGAGAAATGCTAGGTTTTCTCTGATGTGGTTTTTATGTAAATACTAAAAGAAATGTTTAGGTACCTACGTGATATTATCACTATTTCTTTTTTTTCGCATGGTTTTAGTAATCTGGTCTCAGAGCTAGTTCGACCTGGTGGAATAATTTGACCTACTCAACACTACAAGTCGTGATTGGGCAGTCAAAATTATTTATCTGTTGTTAAAAAAATAAAATAATGCTTAACTTAACCATTATCCATTTACCAAAAATATTTTTATATTTAGATTTTCAAAATAAATATTTTTATACTCCGTGACTTTGGAGCCAAGAGTCAATTATGTACCTAACTGTAAAGTGAGACATGAACTGGTCTAATATATTAAAAACCCCTCGTAAATGTCACATGAAACTGTAGAACACCAAAGCAAAATACATAGAGCAAGCAATAATAAATAGTCATAATTCAAACTTACCCGCCTCTATATTAGGACAACACACCAAACAACCCAAAACAATAATTCTTACGTAACAACGCAACTACAATATGGCGTACAATTTAAACTTAAATCGCGATAACCCGAAACTGCCGGCCACCAATAAAACTTACCAAACTGGTAATTAGAGAGTGTCCGATACATTCACGATTTATAACACAATTTGAGTCAAGATGGTCACTCTATCGGATCGGATGACTGATAAAGTGTGGTCACCCTTGCCGCAGGCGGACTATTGTCCCCAAGAGGACACTTTCTTGGACACAGCAAAGCTAATAAAGCACTGGAGATGACATTTTGATGGTTTGTTCAGATTGTTATAATTGCAGATCTTATTACTTGTATCTATAATATATAATTTGGATGAACTCGTAATTATTGGTGGTTAAAATATTTATTGACAATAGGTATATAAATCTAAATTTAAAAGTCTTCGGCTGTGATTTTTGTAGCTCAGTTGTTTAGTTAGAGCTATTCTCGCACTGGTTTAAATCCAACCTGATACTTTCAATATTTAAAAAGTTTACCAAACTCCTTGCTTTAAAATAAGTTATACTTACAGAAATTATCATTGTGGAAATCAAGAATCAAGTTAAAAACATTTTGACGAGCCGTTAAAGTCAATTGAAGGACACTGGCGTGGCGCTCTGGTGAACTATGTAATTTTGGCTTGAGTGGATCAAAATATCTTTTCACATAAACTAAATATCACATTCTAGTCTCAAACAATTATCATCGACTTCAAATTGTTTCATGATAATTGATGATTGAAGATAGACCGAAAAAATAAACGCAACTGGACAAAGTCTTAAATAAATTAAAAAGGAAAGACTTAATTTAAGATAATATTATATGAGATACCCCTCCGTGCCTCGGAGATTACGTTAAGCCGTCGGTCTCGGTTGCCATACAAACATCTATGGCAGTCGTTAGGGGTAGTTGGAGCACTAAATCAAAAATCCGATTGGTCTAACTACAGAACTTCGATATCGCCCATGGGGTGTTAAGGTCAGATGGCAGCCGCTTCATGGAAAATATCGAAGTTCAGCCGAAACGCAGTTAGACTGGAAAGCCAACCCCAACTGAGTTGTGAAAAGGCTCGGTGAATGATGATTATATTATAATATTTATTTACATATTTATATTATATTACCTTCTTACCCTTAATTTTGAATGTATTACGATATTTATAATTATTTTGTGATTTATGAAAGCTATATTGAAATCTCTGATGATGCCGTGAGATGAAACCGGTCAGTAAAAATAAAATTATAACACAATGGAAAATTTGATGTTGAAATTTAGATAATTGCAATGATTTCACTTACTAGAAGACATGTTAAACGTCGACATATGTTTCACCTACTCACGAGGCATTATCAAGACTGTCTCAAAGAGACATTCAATCAAATCCCAAACATTTCGTTGTGATATCCAGAAGTTCACAACATTTCAAGATATTGTATTATGCTAAACTAGATTATCAGTCGCGGCTTTACCTATGAATTATAATAACACTAATATGCTGTCTCTTTGAGACAGTCTTGATAATGCCTCGTGAGTAGGTGAAACATATGTCGACGTTTGGTATGTCTTCTAGTTAGCGAAATCATTGCAATTATCTAAATTTCAACATCAAATTTTCCAATGTTTTATCATGGACTTTCGCCAGGTGACGCCTGACTCCACCATCATCGCGGCGGTGAGACCGATCATGGACGATTGGCTGCAGAGGCAGCATGGTGACCTCACGTATCGTGCGACGCAGATCGTTACCGGGCATGGATGCTTCGGTAGCTATCTGTTTCGCATCCATCGTGAGGTCACACCCCGGTGTCAACACTGCGAGGTTTCCGACGACGACACCGCACTCCACACGTTGGTGGAGTGCTCAGCGTGGGCGAGTCAGCGCCGGGACCTCGTAGTGGGTCTGGGCGTGGATACCCTCTCGCTGGAGACCATGCTTCAAGCCATGGTCTCCAGCGGGAGTAGGTGGAACGCGGCCGTGTCCTTCTGCGAGCAAGTCGTGCTCGCGAAGGAGGCGGCCGAGAGGGAGAGGGAGCGTGCCCTCCCCGCCGAGTTCCGTAATCAGCGGCGAGGCCGCCGCAGACTCATCTACGCCCAAGACCATCGACCTCCATGATCGGGGCCTGAGGACGGCGGGATCGCCACCCGTCGTCCTTACAGAAGCAGGCTAGAAGGGTTGCGTGCTGCGGGGCCTTTGCCCCATAGCACACAACCAGATTCACTCATTGACGCGGGATAAAACCCTACCCCAACGACGCGGGATTCTCATCCCGACCCAACCCCCGCAGAGACCACAGAGGTGGTCAAAGTCCGCCGGGCGCCACTGGAAATACGTTCTGCTTGTAACCAGAGACGCCCGACAACGGACGTTAGAGCGGCCGCGGCCAAAAAGGTGACGCCTGACTCCATTCATTATAAAATTATAACAGTGATAAGGTATATGTTTATTTGTGCAATAGATATTAATTATAATATGGCAACTCCAATCATTCCCTATCCATAGATAACTGAGATGCAAATATCCATATAGGATCTTGCTCTAAGTTCAAAACATAAATCCCAAGTAGCTCAAGTAATATCAATACTACGATATGATGACTATGGCTATCTGTGACGGGACGAAGCGTTCATGCTACGAAGCATTTTGTTCGTCTTTGAACAATGTTTCTGCGATCATCACATTACGAATTGAAACTGTACATCTGATCAGAGACAAATGTTGATTCTTTAAAAGTCTTTAAATCCATGTAATTATATGCAGCAATAGGTAAAGTCACTAAAGCTATTTTTTTAAAGTTTTTTTCTTTCTTTACGTGGCTCCCCTCAGAACGATAACACCAAAGCCATCATTGCAGCCTCTCCCAAGTGTTGGGTTGGCTGCAACTTGCTACACAAGTAGCTGATATCAATTAAAGAGACATAGACCACCCGTGGAAATAGATTTGTGTGACAAACGGGGCCGAGATGTCCTAGTAGCTTTAGTTCGTTAGCAAAGCTTCAATGTCGCCCATTGGTTGTGGCGGTCAGATGGCAGTCGCTTCACGAAAAATATTAAAGTTTAGCCGTAACGCAGTTAGACCGGAAAGCCGACCCCAACTAGATTGCAAAAAGGCTCAGATGACGAGTTCTGGTTCTGCACTAAGTAAACTAATGACGTTACTGTTAATCAGGTCAAACGCACGAAATTGAAAAGTTCAAAGTTTTATGTCTTTCGACATTTTACGGGCGTTCACTTTTACTTTGGGTACCGCAGTAGTACGTTAACGAATTTGGATCCAATTTGGATGGTTCTTATTTTATTTTAATACTTGTATGTTTGCTTGCTTGCTTGCTTGTATGTATGTTTGTTTGTAACCGACTCCTTTGGGTTCGATTTTGCCCTACTTTGAACGCTCAGATTTAATTCAAACTTTGCACACCTGTCCAAGACCGATGACAATGCAATAATTCGATTAAAAAAAATAAAAATAATAAATTAAAAAATGAAAAATAAATAATAGTTTAAAAAAACACGCTTTTATAGAGAATCCAACTATTAGTTTTTTTAAACTAATAAATCAATATAATAAGTCTGACCTCCTTTTTATCGTCAAAAAACACGACCACAACACAACCATCATCCACCGAGCCTTTTCCCAATTAAGTTGGGGTCGGCTTTCAAGTCTAACTGCGATGCGGCTGAGCTTCAATATTTTCCGTGAAGCGACTGCCATATGACCTCCACAACCCATGGGCGTGATTTCAAAGTTCTGTATTTGACCGTTCAGACTTTTGTTTTAGGGCTCCGACTACCCCTAACGACTGCCATAGATGTTTGTATGACAACCGGGACGACGGCTTAACGTTCTCCGAAACTCGGAGGGGTCTCAATGTCTTTAGAAATGGTCACTCAACCTAACACCGGCCTAGCTAGATGTTGCTTAACCTTTGCAATGTCTTAACAGTCAGTTACCACTAGACCACGAACAGTTTAAAAATACTACGGCAGTAAATATTCTTACAATGAGTTCATTACAATCATAAAGACAGTCCATTTTGTGCATTAAAAAAGTTCTTTTGTCCTTCATATTATTTCCTCAATAAGAAAGTAATAATTAGATAACAATCAAGCTTCTATGACATAAAACCTACGGAACCAAAGATATAACAAGGCATTAGTGTAATTTCTGTGTCCTATCACAACACAGTGTCCTGTCTGTCACTCACTGATTTACAGCTTAAGTATAAAAATTTTACAGAGCACTTAATTACTTCCTTGCCTATGATCGTAAAACATACAAAATGGCCGACTGGTGCACTTTTTATTTTAACATCATGAGCTAGAGAGATTAGAGATGTTGGTAATAGGCTTGCCACCCATTACGTGGGGTTTACAAGTTGGCGAAATGTGTTCGAAATAATAGTCTCTGTCTACCCCATCTATACTACTATTATAAAGAGGAAAGATTTGTATGTTTGTAATGAATAAACTCAAAAACTACTGTGCCGATTTAAAGAATTCTTTCACCATTGGAAAGCTACATTCACCCTGAGTAACATAGGCTACTTTTTAGCCCGGTAATGTATTCCCACGGGAACCGGGAACGAGTAAACTAAATCACGCGGGCGGAGCTGCAGCGATCAGCTAGTAGGGTATGAATATGTAATTTGTGTCTATCTGTCTGTCAGTTTTCATTGTTAGGTAGCGAAATAAGGTAACAGAAACACCTGGATTATTACCCAAGGCTTCATAAAATTACTAAGTTGCCAATTTGAAAAAAATCTTGCTTTAATAATATTTCAAACAGTCTTCATACCCATCGAAATGTGCATAATAATATTAAACTAGATGTATTATAACTGCGTGATACTTGACCAAACAATCAGATACAAACAAAATCCGTAACTGGACTCGAAGATCTCTTATTTAGTTCTGTAGCACTAAGATCTTTGTATAATTTATATTAACGAGGTGCCTAAGGTTCTAGAGCAATTAGACCCTTAAGATGTACCCCTTGAGCAGCTGATAACACACATGAACCTTAATGATACAAATATGGCGGCCAGTAAAGCTAATAAAATAAATTAGTACACGAAAATTTAATGATGGGATCAATGCCAATAGTAAAAAAAAAATATATTACTTAATCTTAGGATACAAACATAAGTGATTTCTTTCGGAATTTGAATTTATGTTGTACCTATGTTTTGCAGTCAGAGCTTACCATATAGGTAATAAAAAAATGTATTTATGTTATGTAGTTTTTTGTATTTTAGGCGACTTCAAAAAAAGGAGGATGCTCTCAATTAGACTACTTTTTCTTATGTTTGTTATCTCACAACTCCGGACGACGGAGTGAACGGATTTTGAAAATTCTTTTTTAATTGAAAGCTGGTGTTTCCCGTGTGGTTCTTTTTGGTCCCATTGTGACAATTATTTGGTTCCATATCGACAATTTAAGGTCGTTTTTTCTTAAATTATATTTATCTTGTAAGACTTTAGCAGAAATTTTGTCTTTGTGTAGATTTCGACAATACAAACGTAACCAGAGTGAACCTCCCCAAGTTTTTAATCTTTTAAGCAATCAGCTCGCCTCGAACGAACCACTTAGGGAAGGATTATCTCACTACATTAAACTTAACACCGGTATTTTATTCTTGCGTTTTTGATCGAGGTGTGCGAATGTAATTTGTGCGAATGCACGTTTATTTAAATTAATGTGGTTTGAATTATACTGAAAGAAAGCAGCGGTTTACTGAAAATGGTTAAACACAGATGAATAGGTCGGGATTCAGTGATTTTTTAAATTTTTAATCATGGATTTAAAATTGGTTTTTAATTTGGTTCGTTTAATGATGTTATTAATAACGTAAGTAGGTATAGAGAGCCCAAATGATGTCAGAAAATAATCATTTAATATATTTTTTATCTAAAAAACACTGCGGTACTATTATTTTTTTTAATAAATTAGATTTCTATTAAAGCAGCGCTATTATTAAACAATAAGATTGCACCCTTTACCTATAACTCGTGTAGATAACATAAATTGAGCTGAATTTACTTCGCGGTCGCAATATCGGTCGCTCAAAAAATTTCGCGATGGCCAAAAGCACCAACTTAAATGAACTCTGAAGAACAATTCAGAGATCTGTGGTCGGATTATCTGCCTCCGCCTCGACTTAATTAAACATGAAATTCAATTAATAGAGGACGCAGCGAGTTATCGCGTAAGGAATAAAGGGATCCCTTCCTCCTAATTAAAATGTATTGCCTTATTTAACTCATTTTCCACTTACAATGACATCGAGCGACCGACTCGAACTTTTTAATCTGCTGAGCGTCTTACTTCGTCTCAAGTATTGCTAGCAACGCATTTAAAATTCAACTTTCTTCCTTACATTTAGAATTGAAACTCCATTAGTTGGTTGATCGTGAAGAAAATTCCGTGTAGCCAGGTTTTCTTGCTCGCAGGCGACGGTATCGTTCGGAGTCACAAAGAGGTATTTGCGGCGGACTTAAGGCTGAACATTAGTTTTTAAGGGTCTTATTTTGTTGTGTGCTATTAAAGCGGCGCGCTGTCTTTGATAGAATTAGCCGAGCCAATAAAATTAATCGGTTCCCCCTAGAAACAAAAGCGAGCAACGAAGCGATGAATATTTTGTACAGTTCATAAGCTTCGTGGATTTTGTGGAGTAAATAAAAAGATAGAACTCCGACAATATGCTTTGCAAAAATAGGTACTTACTTTCATTTCCAAAAGTTTCAAGTAATATTCTCTTAAGTGTAACCCTATGCGAGCAAATGATATGAACAGAACATGCTTATGACGTCGAACTTAAGTTTGGGGGTTTGTTTAAAATGGAATACAAAATATGTATGTTCGTAGGGAAAAGTGGGGTAATGGCTAACACCTAAGGGGAAATTGAAATAAAATAAAAAAATATTGACAAAAACTTTAGTTATTGCTTTTATAAGCAAGATAAACTATGTGAGTAACAACTTTAGGAATCAACTTATCAAAATATACACCTACTGCTTTTGAACCCATATCAGTGGTTAATTGGCTATATAGGTACTTTATTAAGCGGTACCAAGTATATTTTTCAAGGTAAAATATTTAGAACAGCCAAAACGTGCTTCCAGATTTAGGACGAGGCCTTATAGATTACCTCTTGAGTACGTTTTCAAGCTAATGTTATGGAGGTCGAACTTATTCACTCTGAAAAAGAAAACTAAATAACCTTTGCCGACCTCATAGCTAAAGTTTTACCCTTGGCCATATCTCCATCCCGCGTTACTTGACCTGTAATATTTTCTATAAATACTTTTAACCAGTTAGACAATAGTATGACTGCTGCGGGGGTGTTCAGGTCAAGTTATGGTGGTGTATTCGACAACAATTATAAATAAGTAGGTTGGAGCAATAACGGGCGGCGACGTGCATTATATCATGCAAACTGTCTGCGATGCACCGCCACCTAAGAGACACTTCATATAGATAAGTTAGACAAGCAGATACGACATAGTGTATTTCTGCCCATAACTTCGGTTGGAATGTCCAGAAATATTTATTTATTTATTACTAGTGGTGGTGGGAGCGGCTTTGTTTAGACAATTTTCTTCTTAAATTTTCTTTACTACTCTTTCATTTGTCATCCAATCCAAAAATACCATTCAAATGTTATTCATTGTAAGCAAGGAGTGTGTGTAAAGTTTCATGCAAATCGGTTGATAAATACGGCCTCAAACATGATCTGACAGAACCCGTAGATGGGTAGGTACAGACGAAAGAAATTCTCCCCAGTCTGCAAGTTGAAACGGAGACTTCGGTCGCTTCGCTCCCTCAGTCAAAAGTTTGCATTTTTCTGCCACATTTACGGATTATTAATGAATAAAATTCTGTACCTATTTTAAGGTTACTTTCTGTTGTTTTTTCTTCTACCCCTTTTTACGGCTACTTTCAGACTAATATCTCTCGGATATCAGTAATAAATAGGGTGTAGATGCCAATGCGATGTCCCTGTGATGCTTTAGTAACCACTGGTTAAGCATGTCCACCTGGCATACTACATAAGTACTACATTTATTAGGGCGTCGTCGTCAGCCTTTCAGCTCGAACAACATAATGCAGGAGAGGTTTTAGTTTGGGAGTTATTGTTGAAGTCCATAAATGATGCCTACTAAGTAAATAATAACAGGATTATCTGAAACTCCGGAGCAAATATGAAGTTACAAATAGATATGACTACACAAAAATATATTGACTTGACGCACAAGTTATTTGTCGTGTCTGCGTTATATACACACTCATGGTCTTTGGCAGACGCATTGGGGCGCTCACACAGCTCATAGGCCATTCATAACTGACGGCGCATCCCGTACACCAGACGTTTTTATTTGCGACGACGACACTAACATAAAAACAACACTCAAATATCAAATAAACATCGCTTTAAAGCGCACTTTCGTACGGCTTAAGCCCGTATTAGGTAGTTAAATTTACATTTTACATTTGATATTTTCAGCCGTGAAAGTTATTTCTTGTTTGTTTGCGCTGCAGCAGATTTATAGTCCTGATTCCGTCGGGCTCTCCACGACATCTCTTTGTTGCGAATCGTTTACGTGTATTTATGGGGTAATTTAAACGATCCGAAATACAAGGAATACTTTAGTGCGATTTACTAAAATACAATGCAGTGATTATAAAAAGATTTATTGTCGAATTTATATAACACACTCACTTGTAAAACCTTCGCCAAATAATACGACTTGCAGTTAGTAATCAAAAACTATTGGATGGTTGGTCTACTAAGCACCACCCTTGCTACTAAAAACCATCTCCGTCAGCGGTTTCAACTCCGCCGGGATCTCATGGAGACATGGACGGTGCGACTTGAGCAACCAAAGCGGGGAACCACCACCATCGCGGCGGCGAGATCGATCATGGACGGCTGGATCGACATGCTGCGGGGCCTCAGCCCCACAGCATGCAACCAGATACACTCATCGACGCGGGATAAACCCCAACCCCAACGAAACGGGATGAAACCCGACCAAACCCCTGAAGAGGCCACACAGGGGGCCAAAGTCCGCCGGGTGCCACTGGAAATTCCTTGTGTTTTCACCAGAGGCGCTCGGCAATGGACGTAGGAGCAGCCACGGCCTTAGGCCTTAGGCCAAACTGAAAAAGAAAACCTTGCTACTAAATGAACAGTAGTTTGGTGTTTCTGGTGTCGAAACAATGTGACCTTAAAATGTTAAAATATGTATTTGATACACGAATCACTAGTATATGGCCATCTCTGAATCATCTTCTGTTTTGAAGAGTATCTGTCACTTTAAAAACTTATTATTTTACATTAATTTGAACACATACCAAATAAATTTCATCCTGAAACTTATCAAATAGAAAATACACTTCCCAAAATACATTGTAACATTTGCCTAACTGATTTCAGAAGCATATCTTTACTGAGGAATATAAAACGGTTGTAAACAGTATGTTTGCAATTCAATTGTTACCTGCCAGTCTCTAAGGCCCCCTACATCCCTCCCCTCGCCGCGCGCCGCCTGTCTGACGACGACTCAGGAAAATATATACTCGGTCTGTACTCTGTAAGGTGCAGTACGAAATGAGATGTATCGTCTTGCAGTTGGTAGTAACAAAATTTTAGGTGTGTGTACACATCTGCGTAGGTACCTTGAATCAGCTTGAACCACCTTTGATCAGCAAATTTGATTTGATTTGAAATTGCTTGGAGGTATAATACGCTGTAGCCCAAACTATCAAAATTAACTGCATTAAGTTTTGTTACTTATCAGGCTATGAACTTTAATTTAGAGGTTTCAGGAGTATAATACAGCACGATAATACAGCACTGTTGCAAGCTCCAGGATCACTGAAACTCGAAACAATATAAATGTCCCATTTTAACTTGGTCATATTCCGAAAATTACTTCCGGTAATTTGTAGTCGAATTTTGTGTCAATTTTTGACGATCTTTATATTAAATTAAGGACAGTTCTTTCCAAGGTTAAGTCATTTGATGTGGAACCTTGTAACACTTAAATATAAAACCGTTTGAAAATACGATATAGCAGTGTGTGAGTGGAGATGGAGACTGCGCTAAATGAACCGATTTGTATTCAGCTTCTATATGTTAATATGTTTTATCATCTCTATATTATTCATGGCAGACGCTACTTTTATTTTCTAGAGGTATTTTAATATACGAGCTTCACCTAAATTATTAAAATACCGACTTGAACTGGTGACTGCTTTAGTTTTCAAGTGATTTTACAAAATATGTTATTGAACAATGTTGTGAACGTTAGATAAAATACGAGTAGATAATAGAAGATACAAAATTTTAATAAAAACTTTGAAAGATAATATATATTATGTATGTTTTGATTTTATCAATAAAGTAAAAGATTAGGGTGTAGTAATATATAAAGCTAAATATTTTTTGTCAAACAAAATATTTAGATTTAATGAGATTAGTGCGTACTAATCTCAGGTCTTTTGGCGTTTACTCGGAACTTGTAGTTTAGCTATGTAAGTACTATTCCCAATTCTGTGGTTTAGCCAAAGAATTATCAAATGAGTTGCGTGAAAAGGAGTGCGGTAATTCCTCTTATTCTGATCTAACAGAGGTTCAAGATGAGATATTGTCAGTATAAACATCTAACTCGTTAACAGCTAAAAGAATTCTTGTAAGTTGGTGAGTCATTGGCACTCATTGGCTGGAAACACCCCCTCTTGGGTTCAGTAAAAGTATCATAGCCTTAACCTTAGTAACAACAATAAAAACCATCAAACCATGAACCGTGAAAAATTTGATAGCACAAGACAATATGAAAGATTAAAAATGAAAAATGACACGTCATCTATAGCGACAAACAAAACAATCTTAATTGCGTTTTCTTTTATTATTGCAACGGGAATTATTGTCGAGGTCTTTGTCGAGATATCGCTTCTTGAAAAATCTTCGCCCCCCATCGTTGGGCTAATCTTTTCGACAAAGGATTAGTGTTGAAAAATTTGTTCTCGTAAACAAAATAAGAATGGACGATGAAACTGATGAAAGTGTCATCTGACATAACATAGAGCTAGTAAGATGGATGACTTGGTCATGGCAATATCTGAAATATCTAACATATTAAAATATTTTTGTAACATCACTACAGACATATTATAAAACAAAGTCCTCCACTGCGTCTGTCTGTACGCGATAAACTCAAAAACTACTGGACTGATTTTTAAGCTGCTTTCTCTAATCGATACAATGGTTCTCAAGGAAGGCTTTAGTATATAATTTCCCCAAATACATATAAATTTACTGTATATGTTAGGAATAAAAATAGGTGGTATAGTATTTTCCTCCTATTTTCAATAATTTAAAATGAAGCATAACACTTTATTAAAATGAGAAGCCAAGTATGTAAGAGTATACCCATGAGGGTAGAAGACAAAAAAGAGTTAATATATTTGATACTTATCCAAATATTCTTAACTTCTCGAAAAAGAAGCATAAATTCAATTATGTATTATTAAAATCGACCTGTAATTTTAATCGTATCAAAAAAGCAAAGATTTAATGGTACGATAATCTACGTGTGTATAATTTCTAAATTAATACAACAAAATCTACCATTTGAAACTTAATACAGATTTAACACTCTATAACCCTAAATAATAACAACCCTTTAATATTCAATTCGCATGTATTGTTCACCTCTCGTGTAGCGGGTTTAATCTCGCCCATTATTGTCTAAGTTACGTCTAAGTTGGGTCTAAGTTGCGTCGTTACCGGCGGGGAGCAGCAATGTAAAGTGACTCGCGATCGACTGTCAACTAATGCTTAAGTGATATTTATAGTTAAGGTGGATAAGTTTTAGACTTGTTACTGTGTCGATGTAACACATAGACTTGGCATCATAACTCAGCCAATATTGCTGTGCTTTCAAGAAATTCGATTCTTTCTAAAGGTGTGCTATATCTATTTTTAATGTTAAGTAACGTGTTAAGGAGCCAAGAACTACACACCCCAAACCATACCTACATCAGATCCATCTACATATTGATTGACAAGGCTCTGGAAAATACATGTAAAGTGCCGGAAACCAAAATAGGCAGTTACGTAGGAACACAAAAGCTATCCCTTTGGGGCCAATGATGCGGTTTCTTGTGTGTGAGAATTTTGTTAGTGTGTAAAAATTGTAAGAGGTTGTCTAGTCATTCTTAGGTCTGTGGTAAGACGTTAGAGAGTCCACAGTCCGATCTCACTTGGGTGCCGTAACCTAGTTCCGGCACACGCAGAAAGCCTCCCCCTGACTTCCGTCACTACCGTGTACTATACTTGTAACTATTGTCGGTTGGGTCGGTATCACGATTATATGTTGTATGGTTGTTGATATGTGCATTATATGTATACCTACATATAATGCATAAATGCCTACTTCAGTTCTTTACATAATATTTATAGCGGTCTCGTTCTACAGTCCTTAATCATTCACCGAGGCTTTTCCCAACCCACTAGCGGTCGGCTTTCAACTCTAACTGCTGCACGGCTGATCTTCGAAATTTTCCGTGAAACGACTGTCATCTGACCTTCCCAACCCATGGGTGATATCGAAGTTTTGTTATTAGACCGTTCGGATTTTGTTTAGGGCTTCAACTACCCGTAATGACTACCATAGATATTAGTAATTATGACAACCGGGACTAACGACTTAACGTCTCTCAGAGGCACTAAGGGTCTCAATGTCTTAAGAAATGGTCACCCATCCTAAGAACTGTCTGCAAACATGCATTCATACAATCACGCCTATTACCAGCTCCAGTATATGATCAAATATTTGCAGTCAATCAATTAGGAATTGATCCGACCCCGGATTGAACCCGAAACCCATGAAGTAATAGTCTCACTTAGCTTCTTTCAACCGATTACGCCACAGAGACAGTTTAGTAGTTAGGTAAGGATACGTATTTAGTCGCTGTCCCACACGCACCTACATAATCAATTTACGGTTTTACTGCCCTGTTTATGTGTTGTATTTTTACCTCAAGCAAGTAATATAAAATACACTACAATTGTTGTTATAAATTCGCAAACAATAAAAACCTTCCCGCAAGTGGTTCATCATAATGACTGGTAGTTTGCACCCCTTGTTCACTTTCTAACAAATTTATTACCCCCTACACCCCTGTCTGCGGTACACAATTGATATACTGGTGAAGGAAAAAAATATTTCTTAAACAAAGTTATGGTTTTGGAAGTGAAAATGATGTCTTAAACCCACCCAAGTGCGAGTCGGACTCGCGCACAAAGGGTCCGTACCAAAACGGCAAAAAATCCCGTTTGTTGTATGGAAGCCCCCTATTTATTATATTCTGTTTTTTAGTATTTGTTGTTATAGAGGCAACAGAAATACATCAACTGTGAAAATTTCAACCTTCTAACTATAACTATTCATGAGAGCACAAGACAGACGGACGGACATCGAAGTCGAAGTAGAAAAATGATGTTGAAATTAAAAAATTGCAATGATTTTGCTGAATAGAAGACATATTAAACGTCGACATATGTTTCGCCTACTCACGAGGCATTATCAAGACTATCTCAAAGAAACAGCATGTCTCTTTGATATAACTACTGGTTTCCATTGTTTATATCATGGACTTTCGCCAGGTCCTGAATCCATTCAGTAATTATACAGTTAGTAAGTATAAAATGTGTCGGTGCTTAGTCGAATACTTAACATTTGACTATTTATACTGTCGATTGATGGCACTTGAACTTGCTACACTTCTAACATTATTATTTTTAACTAACTTCCAAAAAAGGAGGAATTCTCAAATCGACTATATGAGAGACTATATATATAGATATATATAGAGAGATCTGGGTGAACCGATTTTGGTCCCATTTTAAAATGGCCCCATTCCGACTATTATTTGGTCCCATTCCGATAATTATTTGGTCCCAATTCGGTAATTTGAAATCGGTTGGTGTGTCCATTTTTGACGTGAGTTTTTTTCTTTCTTCTACCATACCACAAGGACTACCTAACCTTAAGCTTATTTAAACGAAAGTTTAACAAAAACGTGTTCCAAAGATAGTTCAGCCCGCGGCGGCGGCGGCGGCGGTGTCCATGTCCACACTACCCCGTACTTAGCCCATCTTGCTAAAACTTAGCTCAAGTTAACCGAAGACGAAACTCGACGTAAACTTAGCACTAACTGATGACTGAGTGCGTTATTTAAAGACAAGATTTACGTACATACTAGGGTATTAGAAATTTAATTAATATTTTCGCTTAGATGATTAACGTTAGGCCTATATATGAGCCTAAAACGGGGGGCTATAGAAATAAAATCAAAAACTAATAACCGTTTTTTAATCATACTTAACAAGCTCCGTAGTCCGAGCTAGCATTTCTTTCACCTCACCTCTTTCTTTGGTAGCTTAAAGGTAGACATTGCTCTCAAACATTAGATTTACATCGAATTTAAACATAACCTAACTTTACTTTTTGTTGTGTGATTGTACAAATTAACAACATCGCGATCAGAAAAATTGGGCGAAATAAAATAAAATAAAATAACGTTTATTATCTTTGAAATTTTTAGCAAATTATTTAGATTCGTCAAAAGTTGGTGTGACTCTACCGAGGGTTCCAAAATGCAACGAGACTGAGAAGAGCCCTCAAGAAACTCAGTTCGGCTTTTTTCAAAATATTTCATCTTAAATCTAATACAGAGTTATTTAGAAAGGAGCAATTCGTGTTACAACCAGGCAGCCTTGTCATCTAAGAAATCATTAATACTATAATAAGCTTTATGGCACAATTTACTTTTTATTAGTTTTTTTAAATTTATTAACAGATAAATTTGCTATTTCGGTTGTCAATGTATTGTACATTCGAATAAAGTTCCCCGCAAAAGAATTACTCACTTTATGAAGCCTAAATTTAGGAACAGCCAGTTTATCCTTCTTTCTTAAGTTTAGATTATGATTAGGTATCACTATTTTTTTTTGCGAGTTGAATATTGCAAATTATATTAGAATTTATTCAATAACTGATAAGAATTTGGTTTACGTACTATGTAAAGACAGACTGGGCCATGTCCAAGTGTCGCTCGGTCGCGGCCGGTCCTGTGTCGCCGGAGGCAAACTCTTCACATACACGGAGTTCTACAGTCTACACTTCTACAAGAAACTTAACTGAGAAAACTTCGGAGCTTACGGCTAGAACATTAGTTCTAGCGCTAGTTTCAATGTCCATATAAATAGAATCTAAAGGCATTTTAATTATATTTTGTTGGAAAACCGGTAAATAGGAACCAAGTTGATTCTTGAAAAAAATTAGATTGTCTGTAATATTTCTATTCTTTTCCCTATTCTATGGTTTCTGGAATATTTAATGAGTCCAATAACGAACATTTCACTCAGATATCATAGTTATAATTTGTTGGTAGGTTTGACAGCAATAAGCCAAAACGTTTCAAAATAAGTTTTAGTGGTTTAGTGATTAGACTATCTATTCCTTAACTTCATTCAACTATTTCTGTTTATTTTCTTCACTTTTAAATAACTTATAATTTAAAGAAAAGCTTCGTTGCCATCACTTGTTCTACTTTGAAGGAATCTGTTAATTATGAAACTATTTAGTGATGGTTTTTATTATCACTATTTTAATTTTATAGGAATCTTGAGATTTATATTTAAGGGTGAATAAACACTTTGTGTAAAAACACTTGCGGTTTTTATAAGTGATATTGTCGGTTGGTGGTGTTGATCTTTAGTACTGAAAACGTGAGCACATTCGACACTCATATTATATAATAAATCATTGTCATTGTGCTAGAATTTACAGTCATAGGTAAATAAACAGTGGCACATTGAGATAAACTGTGGTTATCAGCGCGGACGTCCGGTGAAGTCCGATAATGACGGAACAATCCGCTCGTTGTGCACCTTGCTTTATCACTAGTATTGTTTTATCTTACAGAGGTAACTACTGGTATGATAATGTGTGGTCTTAGATACTAATTATTAGTAATTATACGTGTTTATTATGTACCTGACAAATTTAACAGGAATATCATCAAAGTTTGATATATTTATTCATGTATGTTACAAAATAACACTTATTATGAATGGCGATTAGGTAGAGCCACTGGAGAAAAGAATCTGGCAATCTGCACGTCAAAGTATGATTTTGTTACTTTCATACGATTCATCGTATAAAGGTCAAAAATTAAAAACTAGAACTAGAAAGTAAGAAACTTAATAAGATTTGAAACAATCAAACAAATAATAATTGATCGTCATCAATTCCAAATACAGTGATAATTCCAAGACTTTTATATTCAGTTGTAAATGCTTCCATGGAATTAGGTATGTTTTATTGTCAAAATAGAAGACAACACTTACCTATCGTATTTATTTATTACAAAGTCACTTAAAAAGCTCATCCCGACCACGTCACTGCACCTATATCTAGTACATTTCCGAAACAAACTATTCTGCTAAGGTCTAACCACACAAAGTTGGAGCCAGCACAGCAGTAGCCGGCGGGCAAGTTGGCACTTTTTTATTTGTACCCTCACATTACATAAGATTGCCATTTAAGTGGCAGCCACAAGCTGCGGTGTCAGTATCTCTGAGACAGAGGTATATATCATACCTTTTTAAGACAAAATGAAACCTTTAAAGAGATCACACACACACACATATCACGCCTATATCCCCGAAGGGGTAGGCCGAGGCGCATAACACACCCACAATTTGCCAGTATTTTTAGTCTCACGTAATAAGGGACAAGCCTATTGACGTCATTCCAGAAAATGAGTGATTTCCAAAATGGCCGAATTAATTTAATAAAATAAGCAGCTGTATTATAGTTTTGAAAACTAAATTTGAAACCCGTTGCCTTGCGATGACATGTTAATGAAAGGCAACAAAATCTTACTCATCATCATTTAAAGAGATGAAAGCCAATAAAATATGTAACATAGTCCTTGTTTGTCTCGTAGTAAGTAGCATCTAAGTATAGTTTAAGAGACGAAATGAGGCTGAGAAAAAATCTAAGCCGCAACAATAGTCCTTCATGTAATACTATGAGACTCTTGTACATCATAGTGTTATAAGCTGTATCCCTTCGCATTACCATAAATAATGTCATGTCGGGTATATAAGCATGTGCAAATTCATAAAAGACACAATAAGGTCTACCGGCCATAGTACGTATGAAATTTAGACCTGATTTGTAATGCAACTCTGTGTATGCTTGGTGATAGTTGTGATATGTACTTTACTATCGGTCTAAATTTACAAAAAGAATCGACGATACCGTTTTCAAAAACATTCAATATTCAAACTGCAAACAAAGCACTTTATTTACACAACTACCTAGATATAGGTGCATTTGTAAACGAGTACACGAGCAACAAGCAAGCACTTGTATTAACATTGTTGGTATCTAAATAAGCGAAGTTATACCTGAGGGGCTCGGCGCCTAATAAATCAATATCTTTAGCTTGTTAAGTAACTTTATCCGGAGATGCTCCGTTATCGTATGCACACTGGCTAGCGCACACTGAGCAAGTGTGAGCGATTTCTTAAACAAAATTATAATCGTTCAAAAAGTAAAGTTGTTTTTAAAAAGTTTTATGTAATTGAAATTATGGAATCATTATATCTAGTCGGTAAATTTCTTAGTAATTACCTAATGAGCAAGGTTTTTATTTCACTAAGCTGTCATCTTAGGTTTACCATTGATAAATGAACATCATTGGAATGTTCTTTTTTGTTATGTGAATAAAAAACAAATATTCAATTTTAAGAATATATACCTAACTAGATGTAATCAGCTAGTTCTGTATACATTCTAAAAGTTGTAGCCGCGGTAATCCACGGTTCCAGCTCTAATAACAAAAAATCCTATTGTAAACCGAACCTGCTTTAGTAGCTAGGTAATAGTTTTAATTAATTGAAATTGAATTGAAATCGTTTATTTTTTTATGTATGTATTTTATCTGAATGTCCTACATTCAGAAAAAATACATACATAAAAAAAAACATAATACACTAATTCAATAATTAACAAATTATATAATATAGGATAATCAAACATAGATCAATAAATAATACCTTACCTACTTACATCTCACTGTAGATGCATTAGTCAGTACGTGAACCATACACAAGCGGTTCACGTACTGACAGTCAAACCTATTTGCAAAAAAATAATTCAGAATGCTATTAGTGCTACCCCGAATCCTATGATATAGGGAAGTGCATTGAATTAAATAATAACTATAACACAACACAACACAACTATAATACATTTTTTAGTATTATCTACAATCATTATTCATCAATTTTTAGTCTAGTATTGTAAATTTCTATGTCATAACTTAAAGACAGTAAGCTCAGTGTGCGAGTGGCGTATATCCGACCGGGCGCTTGGGGCTCATGCCTCAACCTAATTTGTATTGATTAAAAATATTCAGCATAGTTGGAAGCAGCGGAATGCACGGCCGTCCGTCTAAGTCGGATCATACGGATTATTGCTGCCCTGTGCAAAACTTATTTTCTCAGAAAAAAAAACAAACAATATTTTGTTCTACATAATATTTAGATACCTATGCTTGTGTAATGTGAAAGTAAAATATATACATACACAATGTAACTTCATGTTTCTTTCCTATTATGTAAATGGTCCCGTTTTGACAGCCAAATTTTTAGTCCAGACCAAACCATCAGTGAGCCGGGGCCCAATTCTTCTACTTATTATTTCAATGGAATCAAAAAACCAGTTAAGTTTTACAGTTTTCGTCGTACTAACATAATCGCAAAAATAATTAATTCCCTATTTCGTTGCCAGTGAGTGGTCATCGACACTATTATTGCCTTTAATTGGCACGTATTTTTCTTTCTTTAAAAAATACTATTAATGGCATATACTATCTACTAGCATTCCCGTTAACCCTTCCAGCTAAGCTAAAAGTCTTTGTGTTATGAAGTGGGTTTACGTCAGTAGTGTGGTGGCCGGGGGTTGAACTCACGTTCGTCGAAACGCAGGTCCAAGCTCTTAGCTACTAGACTACGGACGCTTTATCTTGAAGACATGGTTTGTGACTCGGTGTAGAATTAGTATGTTTTTCATCGTGATTTCAGATGCGCTAAGGTGCCCGCCCTACTAACATCTCTATGGCGTAAGTCAGCTGCAGTCTGTTGACAGATGGACGACGTCTACGGTCTTATATAAGCAGACATACGAACAAAATACTCAAAGCACCTGATAACGGCAATAGTGGCAATAGGCTCGCCATCTATTACGTGGGACCAACAATAACAGGCGAAATATGTAACTATTTGGGTATAAGCTAGTAACTACTTGTGGGATATAAATAAGACGCGATGCCTTCACACACACACTTTTGTTTAGCAGTGAGGTAAACACGGTGTTTTGTTGTCCCCTCAATGATATTATTATTTATGTAACGACTGTTGTTTTGTTGTGACCAAGGATGTAAAAGAAATGTAAATGTTTTATAGAATTCTGATCGGATCTTTTTTTTAGTTTTCTTTTTGGAAACAAATCATGTTTGAAGTAGATACCTTTTTTATATGATTATAATTACATTTTGATATTGTTTTAAAATCAATATTATTTAGTTTAGCATACTCATGCTGAATCATGAAATTAATACTGAATGATAATATGAACAAATAAACATTGTCACAAATCGATGCCTATATAAACGTTCCTGAATCCGTTCTGAATCTGTAACTAAGTATTGTTAGTAGGTATATGTCTACATTTAAAATAGGTACACACAATTTATACTATGGATTGATGGCACTGCGACAAATATAAAACAAAACACTTTTTCAGCCATATTTATTCCATTGATCCGGTTTGAGCTTTTGCCCAATGCCTATTTTAGTAGTAATGAAGTCTCCGATGAAGGTATCTACATATGGTGTAAAGGAACATGCACTTATTTCACAACAAATTACATGGATTTATTAAAATTAAATAGAACTCTGGTTAAAGTTTGACAAAGCTTTCCCCGAGGTGCACATTCTAGTAAGCTTCACCTCTTTGTATTCAGGTATACCCACCACTTATGCTAAGTGACTTCTAGTGTCGCAAAGAAAACAATAAAGAGATAGTATACAACGTGATATAGGTAGCTGTTGTAGCTGACTACCCTCACTTTATGAAAATCAGTTTTGTCGTCTCTTGTTTTTATTAGTTCTGATATAAATTACCACTGTACCACAAGCTTACACGTCAAAATAGTCCTACAAATAGTTAATGTAAAAGTTTGAACCTTTGTTTAGTTGCTTCGTCATGCTATCTATAACCACCAGACGGATTTGGTCACAATTTGCTGTACTGGTAGCTAATTACCTGCAAAGATACTTGCGATAATTTATTTTAATCCGTGAATAGAGACACGTCGTAAACAGAAACGCCTATTAAGAGAAAAAGTATCCACACTTTAAAAAAAAATTGTAGTTTAATTTATTATTATTATGTGTATTTATTTATTTATTTTATTAGTTGTTTACGGTCCACTGCTGAACCAATAGGTGTCTCCAACATGTTTCAAGTTGCCACCTGCATCCATTGACACCAGGCGGTTTTTACTAGGTCGTCGGTTCATAATATTGTATGTAGATATGTACCAAGTTTAATATGCATAGGCTTACAGCTTAATTCTCCCCAAGTCACACTTTAAATTATTTAACCGAGCCAGTATCACGAGTAGTCACGACTATTAATAACAACTTGTCCAACGATAGTGAAAATGTGTCCGATGGTCACCCTACTGCACTCGTGTCGGTACCGTGTCCACACAGCACGCGGTGCAAAGGACAACTTCGAAAAGGGACAACACTAACATTCCGTCCGGTTTAATCTTAGGTCGGATTTTGGACCAAGACAAATATGGCTGCCGTTTAACTAAATGCTTAGAAATTATTAAATTAAGGGCATGTGCGTTAACTTGTAAAGGTTTAAGGGATTTGAATTAAAGTAGTCATGGGTAGGTGAGTAGTGGGTGTCACATATTAAAAAACATAACATAAATAGGTATCTATACATTTTGTAATAGTTATCTTTAAGTTAGAACCTCATATGTATGTAACTTTGTTATATTTGGAAGTGATTTATCTTTAAAAGTCACAGTTTACTGTAACTACTATCGCTATCGCTGATTGCTAGTTAACCTAATAAAATATACTTTAATTTTTATTTACGTTAAAGTTTTTATTAATATAATTGAAATATTTTTTAAATATTCATCTCCCTAATTGTCTACAATGGATCAGTAGGTACCTTTGACGTCTAAATTGCTATACCTTTCTCACAAGTGACATTAATATTCACACATCTGTGAAACTAAGGACAAAGGCCTAAGAAACAGAGGCAAAGGTAGTACAATATATACAAAACAATTCACAAGAGTCTTGAACTTTTAAACAAACATCAAAAGGAAGGGACCGAGACGTTTCGGACGATTTACATGTTGTAATTTTAATTAGGATTCCGTGGACCACAGGGCAAGGCGGCCGCTTATAGGCTGGCCCGACAATAGGACCCGACCCTCGAATAGTTCTACCTAATGTTAATTTAATCCAAGACGGTACAATCCGGTTCAGTCGGTGAAAAGTTGTGACTTCGTTGCTCCGTGTTGTTGTTAGGAACGTTCACAATACGATACCGAAGTATTTACTTGTTCACTTCTATTTACTGCTAAGTTAATATTAGATCATTCTAATTTTACACTTTTATTTTCATAGCAGCGCAGTCCAGCCCAGCGCTGCAGGCCGCAATACCGAGTACACCCGTGTATGTCTCCCGCCTACACTACACCACTAAGGCGGATGACATCGGACAGTACGTGCGCAAGAAGGCCAACTTCACGCCGAGAGTGCAGCTGTTGGAGGCGAGCCGTAACGTCAGTTTCCTGTCGTTCGTGGTGCGAGTGCCCAACACTAGACTGAGCCTCGTCATGGAGGAAACCTTCTGGCCACAGGGCGTGGTGTTCCGTCGCTTCCGCGGATCGCTACCACTGGTACGCAAAAAGACCGAAGTGCGATAGTGAAGTGTGTACTAACAATAGTCTTAAGATTCTATCTATATGTATTCTTAGTTTTAAGGTATTTATCTATGGGCCGTAGAATAAGTTTATACCAACTGTAACTTTTCTATTTGTTGCCTGAAATAAATAAATAAATAAAAAAAAAAAAAAAAAAAACCGGTCCACTGCGATTCGGACTCTATACGAAGGATTCCGTACCATTATCCCTAAAAACAACAAATAATTACGTTTGTTTTAGGGTCCCATTTTACCCTTAGGGTACAGAACCCTAAAAACAAATTACTGTTCGTTTATCTCACTAAAACTCAAGAATGGATGAACCAATTTGGAAAGTTTTGATCTTTAAATATTTACGGAAGTTCAGGAAAGGTTTAGGTTAGAAGGTGAGAAAGTATTAAAAAAAAAGTGAGATGGGACGAAGCGGTACGATTTTTTTTTTTTAGTCAGTAACGCAATGTGATTTACTTAGAGTGTAAAGTATTTTTTTTACACTCACTAAAAACGATCTTCACATTGCAGTTTCATTATTCTTACAATTAATTGTTTTTATAGCATTATAAAATCTAAATAAACTTCAAGTTTTCAGTAACTAGAGTATCCCAATCTGAACGCTGCAGTCCAGCCACGTGTTAAGTCGGCGCTGTATAATTACAGCGAATAATTCACAGAGCCCACTTAACCGGACCTCTGACCTTTAGGGGGATTTCTTAACCTGTCGCCACCTCACCACCCTATGTCACCCCTACAACTACCTCACGACTTCTAGACATTCAGCCTAAAACTATAAGGGCTCAAATTGATTTAATATGTAAGTATTGTTTTAAATGTGATATATTTTGGTTAGCTTGAGATTGTATCGAATATTTGTTCAAAGAATGTGTTTTATATATACTTTATTATTATGAAGAACTCTCACAATCACTCAGGTGAATTAAAACTGCTCATTTCGTAATAAACAAAGTATATTAGCATCACTTGCATAAGTATATTACAATAACTTTTAATATGAATTTACACTCATTTATATTCCACGTCTGTCTCTGTTGAGATATACGAACAGAATGCCATTTTTAAAACCTCCCACCCACTACAACACATTCACAAAGATTAATTTTGTTCTAGAGTGAATGAAATGAATCTGTTTGAACTTCATAGACTAACATAAGTGAATAACATTTTGAATCAACTGACTTACTTACATATACAAATCAAATACATTCATGGAATCACTTCACGTCGAGTATAATTATTGGGTAAAAATGTCAACTAAGTTTACCGGACTTTGTTAAACAATATTAAATAATCAACAATTCATTACATTATGATCTTTTGAGAATTGGCTGAATGAGGTTGGGACTTCAGCTCAATAGTCTTTACCTACAAGTCTGTTACAAATTGCCCTTCTACTGGAAGAAGTTTTTTATTTTTACTGATACTTATTACTTTATATTCGTCTGAAATACTAACAGTTATTTAATTAAGATAATTACTAAAAATAAAATGAAGGGTATAATTACTTACACTATTTACCTACAATATTTCCAAAAGATCGTGAAAAAAGTCCTCCACGTCATTGCCAACTTAGGAAGGTTGCCACAATAGAAAGTTCTCAAAAAAATAATGTTAATTCTTATTTCAAAGAAATATTGATAGCATAGCAAGCAATTTTAAAGGGGACGCGACACATGAAATATGTTCATAAGGAACAGCATATTTTGATTTACAACGATGCTGTAATACAGCTATACTTAGACTGTATGGTCCAAGCTAAGAGCGGGTGAGTCACAATTTTTGATTCAAAAAAATTATAAATATTGCTTTCAATACTTTACCTCGCTAATTGGAAAACAGGTGCAAATGTAATGTGCTCTGTCGTTGCTTAACTAATCCCTGATACAAGGTTAATACGAAATAATAAAATATTGTAGACGAAAATAATAAAACCTACCTTACTAGTGTTCCCAAAACCACAAAATGCGAATGGTACCATTGTGACCTCTTTTCCAGAAAATAGGTCACCACGAAACGAAGGTCACAAGAGCGCATACCAGAGTTGATTTTTTTTATTTGTGAAAACATCATTGATGAAAATATATCAAAATTCGTTACGTAGTTTTAAAGATCTAAATATACACAGGGAATGGAAGGGACTTTGTTGTATACATAGACCAACGCGGTCGTCGTATACGCTGTCGCCGTATACGACGTTTTATACTATGTTATGATACTCGTAGCTCCAAACGGGAGGTAATCGAGATTATGTTAAAAGTACGATATCTTCTTCTTCTTTTAAAAACGTGGCTCCATCGATGTTCATTGATTTTTTCGCCAATGTCAAGGTAATGCTTGAATAGTTGATAGTCCCGCACAAAAGAACTAGTTTTTCCTAACTAGCTCCAGGTGCAGGACAAGAAACGTTGTTCGGTATGAATGTGCCTGGGAACCTGATTTTTGTGAAGCGCCAGAGGTAACCTAAAAAGCAAACTCCTACGATATCTTATTGGCCCGACGTTTGACGTGATCATTGTTGACTTGTAATAAAGTTAACGCATACCTAAATACTCAACAAAAATATCTATTACATTCCGATTTAACATCAGTAACAGTACATAAGTACCTATCTATAAATATTAAGTTTAAGTTAAAGCAGTATTTTTTAAATTCACTTCTGTAATATAATTATATGAGTGGGGTATGACTGTACAATAGGAATTTGTATCTTAATGTTAAGTGGGTATTTTAATATAAGTAAGTTACTAGTTAAGACCTACAGAACTGTATACTTTACCTATTGTATGCATATTGTAATTTAAAGTAGACTCATAACAGCACAAAACTAAACCTTAGTGGTTTTTAGTGCTGTTTATTTCATAATTGTGTATTTTTTTTTGTGAAACGATAAATAAATTAAAAAAAAAAAAAAAAAAAAACTATTTTTATTAATTTTATAAAATACCAGTACCACCGAAAAAACTAAGAAGTTATTCGCTATAAAGATAACTCGGAAATGTATATATATATATTAAATGACTTTCGAATAGGTATAGTAATAATTATTGGAATACTTATAAGGAACCTTTGTACTTTTATTTAATTCTTCTTGATAATAGTACAGTTTAGACCATTATTACCATTTTATTATTACATGTTAAATCCAATGCAGTACCTATTTAAAATATTCATTGGTATGTACCTAATATAGTTACTAATAATTTAGAAAAAGTGAGTGAGTAATCACCCACTAATCTTAATAACTTTAATAAAAGCATTAAGCTGGCAACCCTAAGTAATATTTTTTTAACAGCACTTTTATGAAGAGTCGTTTTATGCAAATTTAAGTACCTACCACCGTTAGTCCTTATACTACTATTAAGTATTATTTGTTGCTAAAATTAAAACATTAAAACTGAAATAAAAAGGTTTCGGGTTTGCAGACAATTGTGATGCAAATACGTGGTGCTTACAGTGCGAGCCAAAAAAACTGACTCGCGAAAAATGTACGCTTTCTTACATCTTCACTAGTAATAAAAATGTAATGGTTGCTTTTGTGTTGTTATTAAAATTCTGACTTCCTTTTTGCACTGAACTGGTGTGAATCCAGTACTTGTGGATTTTTATTCATCGATTCTGAAATATGTGAATGTTTTAATAAATAAGGTGTTAATAAATAACATCTTTTACATGATGGAGTAAGTACAAATTGGATCTTATCTATCTATACTATGTATTTCAAGGGCAAGCGGAATTTCTGCTACAGAAATACAATTTTAAGTAGGTAGTCACATAATTGCAATGGTTTTTATTTTATCAAGTGCACCATTTTCTAGGTAAGGTTGGCTTTGAGATCTAAGATCTTGGTCCTACAGTGTATTTATTATATTACCTGTAATCTAGACACTTCCAAGTGATACTTTATACGATATTTTTGATTTGATTTGTTTTGACGTAATGTTAATGTAACTCCACTCTCTCTAAAACTATCACGTTTCTTCTTTTTGACAAATATGAAAATTAAACAACCCAAAACAATAATCGGTAAGCACCGCCACGGCACGTAATCCAACTTTTATAAAACACTTTTTTATTTGGAGTTAAGTGTTGTGCGGCTATAAAGGGCACGGCAAATGACGCAATATCGAGGCAAGAGGGGGCGCCACCGACGACGTTAGTCGACGTTATTATTTATGTTAATTCTGAACGCTAAATGACGTCTTACGTGTTGAAACCACCTTCTCACCCCGAACACAGGGCTGCCGTGCCGGGAGCATACCAATAAAATGAGATTTATTGTGCGCAATTTTTTGGTAGTGAGTGGATGCAAGTTTGGTGGCGAGTACTTTTTGGGGTTGTGTCAAAATGATTGTGTTAAGATATCTAAGGTTGTTTACGTATTACCAGGAAAATTGTATAATTAAGTATAATATTTATTAAGTTATAAAATAAATAATAAATATTTTCGGACATTTTTCACACAACGTCATATAGGCCAAACTAAGCCATAAGCTTATGCTATGGGATCTAGACAACTGATAAACATACTTATATATCTATAAATACATACATAATATACATAGAAAACACCCAAACTCCGTAACAAACATTTGTGGATCACACAAATATTTGATTCGACCCGGGATCGAACCCGAGGCTCCGGAGTCGTAAGCCGATGCACTACCGACCACACCACCGAAGCAGCGAATAACAGTTTAAAGTTACATTTAAAACCAGATTCGCAAGGCACAGTGTAGATTCGGTGAAAAGAAAAACCTGGCAATAAAAACGCACTATTTGATCATTAACTAGCCCACCACCACCTAATATTTTACTATCTAGTTTGATTTTAATTGCCAAACAAATATTCTAATGCCGTCACGAGACGGCCGCAGTCTCAAAGCTCTTTAGCAAAATATTAAAAGAGATTACTGAATCACGTCATTCGTGTATCGTATTCGTAACATACTAATATAGAAGATGACGTGTGCCACCCCTGGCGCGGTCGTACCTCCGCGAGGCGCACTTGAGAGCTGGGAACATAACTTTTTCACAAGTCACGGCGGTAATTGTGCCACTTTACATAATGTCTATTTTAGTACTGAGAGCATTTTTCAAAACGCGAGCCCCTAATGATTCGTGAAGCGCCTTGATGTCCCGTAATGCATCGGGCACCTCTCATTTGCCGAACACTTTCTTTTGCCCCTTACTACGGTTTCATGTTATTTTCGATCTCGATTATCGAGTATTTGCTGGTTATAATTTTAGAATAAGTTATATCCTCTACTCTGAAGGAGGACCCGAGAACGATTTTTTTTTATTTTTTTTTTATTTTTTTTTATTTTATTTTTTTTTATTTTTTTTTTTATTTATTTATTTCAGGCAACAAGTAGAAAAGTTACAGGTGGTATAAACTTATTCTACGGCCCATAGATAAATACCTTAAAACTAAGAATACATAGATAGATATTATAAAGTTGTGTTAGTGATAGAACCTTAAGACTAGTGTTAGTAGCCACTTCACTATCGCACTTAGGTCCTTTTGCGTTCCGGTGGTAACGATCCGCGGAAGCGACGGAATACCACGCCCTGTGGCCAGAAGTTCTCCTGCATGACAAGGCTCAGGTGACTGTTGGGCACTCGCACCACGAACGACAGGAAACTGACGTTGCGGCTCGACTCCAACAGCTGTAGTCTCGGCGCGAAGTTGCCCTTCTTGCGCACGTACTCCACGATGTTCTCCGCCGTAGTGGTGTAGTGTAGGCGGGATATATACACTAGTGTACTCGGTAATGCGGCACGCAGCGCTGTGCTGGACTGCATTGCATCTGTGCCGCAACGGTTCCCTTTGGTTCGTGATCGGCGCTTCCTACTTTGCACCGTCATAAACTCATCATTAGCCACATCCGATAACTTCTCAGGTAGTGGCTTCGGTGGAGCGGTCTTGATTACGCTAACAAAACCTCGTAGTTTCGCGGGAGCTGCAGGCACGGGCAGCGGAGCAGGGCGCAGGGTTCGAACGGCTTGACAGGTAGGGGCCGCGGGGGCGGGTGCAAGTGTGCGTGCACTCGATGACGGCGACACGGACGGCGACAAAACTGCTGACGCGAAACTCACATTGAGGTCAGCTTCGCAGCGCGTGTTAATGTTGGCGTTAGGTGGTGACCTAGATACCACTGTAGTCTCACGTAAAGTAACAAGTTCTTGACGCAAATTCACAACGATATCCTCGGTTTTCGCCAACTTTGTCTGGACGTCCGCCAGGCTCGCCTTTAAGGACACTATATCCTTTAAAAGGCAGGTAACGTCGACGTGATCGAATGTGACCGGAGGAAGCTTCGATAAGTCCTGGGCCACAAACGTAGGCACGTCGTCGGGATCGGTTGCCTTACGATACCTAGTGGTTTAGGTTTGTTGATTGGTTGTAGCTGTTAGTACCCGTCGTCCTTACAGAAGCAGGTTAGAAGGGTTGCGTGCTGCGGGGCGTTTGCCCCATAGCACGCAACCAGATTCACTCACTGACGCGGGATAAAACCCTACCCCAACGACGCGGGATTATCATCCCGACCCAACCCCCGCAGAGACCACAGAGGTGGTCAAAGTCCGCCGGGTGCCACTGGAAATACGTTCTGCTTGTAACCAGAGACGCCCAGCAACGGACGTTAGAGCGGAACTAAAAAAAAAATGGATAGAGTTGTTGTTGTTTCTCGAAGAAGGTATTTGTGTATATAATTTGTCAAGCAAGTGGAGCCACGGGCTTCCGCTAATTTTATATAAGTGCTTTATGTAGGCTTAGAATCTGCTATTATTTACATTAGTTAGAGGAGTTTAAATTAACATTATTAATGTCACAAAATTCTTGATTTATTTTTAAGACTAACATTATGTAAAAGTTCTAAACAGATTAATAAAATCGATAGGTAGAGTGTAGATTAGCATATTCACAACTCCAAATTACCTACAGTAAATAATTCAACAATATGAATCGCTTAAACTATAGTCTTGCGCTGGGCTTGAACCAGGGACTGTTCCTTTCCAGGAGGAACATTCTACCAAATGACCAAGACTCCACTAGCCCTCGACCTCTTATATTGCGATCATTATCATACTCGTATGTCGCTTCAGTAGTAACTACAGTAGTCACGCTACAACGAAACTCGTGGTAGGGAAAATCCACGGTACAAGATTTATTACAAGTCCTAAGTGAAGTCGATCGTCGTTCGACTAACAGCCGTGTGTTTAAATATTAGAGGGTTGAGATGGCTGTACATTTAATTTCTACGTTGAAAATTTGGTGCAAATGCTGTCATAAAAAAGGTGATTTTTCTTCTGGTGCGTTAAGTGTTTTTCTTAACTTTAGAGAAGCTATGCATATTTTCTCTCGTAATAAATCATTATTTAGATTTTTTGGCCAATCTACTATCACATTTAAAAATTCTGTGTAATAATAAAGTTTTAGAAAACATTTTAAATAGACTCTTATATAATTATACCAGTTATAACAATTAACGGTGTCTGTTTGCGAGATACATACGCCCGAAAACCCTGTAATGATTATAGAAAACAAATTCTAAAATCGAGGCAAATAATGTAGTTATACATATTATAATACTTAGAACAAAGCAACTCCACGACCCTCAAGTCGAACTAAGCCAATTTCCGCTCACAGCACCGCAGCCTTCACAAAGACTAACCCCACTTCGAGGTACTCCGAGTTCAACAACATGTATTTATAATTTCGTCTGAAAAGAGGTGCGTTCCGGCCATAAATATTAGTTTAGAACGAGTCCGGTGGCTTAGGCCTTCAGAAAGTGTGTATGAGGCGAATTGTAAATGCGCAATTTGCTAAGTTGGTGGTTCCCGGGACGATTTATGTGCGATGTCGAGATGGATTACGAGGACACCTTACTTTATCCTGGATATTTCGATAAGCCACTTCGGTATGAGTTTCCAAAGATTTTTAGGTTAACTTTTTATTTCTTTTTTGTATAACTTTGGCATAATGTGTCGGTATAAGTATATTTTTCAAAAAAATTAAAAATATCTTCCGAAAAATTTAACCCATAGTACACACAATCATAATTACGCCGGTTTTGCCAAAGTACTTCAAAGTAATTAGAAAGCTTGATAACAAAATGAAAATCAGCTAAACATTACTGTTACCAACATCAGCAATTCACCATTTAAATATCATTCGTCAAATAAGATTAAAAAATAAAATAAAGACACAGTTTAGGAAACTACCATAAAATATGATGGAACCCATCGCTAGTTGCTAACCCGCATGGTGCTGACGTAGAACACTTTCTACCGATCCTAAAAAAACAGTGCTATTATAGCCGTGCCCTTGCATCCTGAAGGTGTGTTATGTTAACCGTTGGGCCGCTCGTAAAGCTCGCATAAACACCCGGTTCCGCCTGCCGCGTCCACCTGTTCTTCACAAAGGAGTTGTTTGTGCGAGGTGAGGACTCAACCCGTTTGTTACTATCAAGAGATGTAAACACTATTGCTGTGAGAACTTACGCGTTGAATGGATTTACTTTTCGGAAGTTTGATACGTAGTTGTTCTAAATATTATTCACACCTGTACACATAACAATTCACATACATACATTTTCTATGTATATTATGTATGTATTTAGAAATATATAAGTATGTTTATCAGTTGTCTAGATCCCATAGCACAAGCTTATAGATTAGTTTAGGTTACAAGACGTTGTGTGAGAAGGTCCAAAAATATTTATTTAATTTTATATATTTATTCAGAGGCTTTTTTGATTGATTACCTCGATACTGTTTTGTTAAGGACGGCCAGACTTCCAGGCATCTGATAAAGAAAAAAAATTATTAAATTTAACCAAAACTACTAAGTGTATGTCCACTACAGTTTGGCGTTTAAATCGGTATTTTATCGCTTCATGGATTGGTCGTAGCTTTTTATATTTTTAACCCTCTACATTTTTGCCACCATATGGGGAGATATAAACAAGAGTGTTTGGATGTCACCGGTGGCTGCAGGTTGAAGGGTCCCGTACAAATAAACGAGTCAAGGTGACGCGAGGTCTCTCCAATATAGTTCCGAGTGTTTGTATACGGAACGTGAACTGTTGGCACTTTTTAAACTCAGAAAAGTCACTTTTGGTATCGTGTAAATATTGTGACGTTTTATGGGTATGATATTTTTGGTGTTTATTTATTTGAAAGTTAGTTTTTGTTGTTACATGAAATCGTTTTCTACGGAGAATTATTAATAGATTTATTTTTGTACCATCATCAAATATGCCACGCTGGTCAGACGGGTATAGGGTTTAATATCGAGGTTTCCTTCTCTGCGTACTATATACGTTCTGTAATGTTGGGTTTGCAAACGGGTTAACGGGAGTGCTAGTGACTCGTATTATATGCTATTGCTAGTACTTTTTAGAAAAATACATAAAATTGGACCCAGAATTGTAACAAGAAAAGATCTTCGATATTTGCTTATATTTTAGACACCTACATTTCAATATAGTGAGTTTGGTAAATATGAATATACATAAATAATTGTTAGGTATAAGAATATAATACACTTGGCTCCCTTCTTCTTTCTTTAATCTTTTATCATCCAGTTGTCTACACATCACTATTGAATAGTAAATTGCCGTATCGGATACACGTACATTATTATTGATGGCGTTAGATTTGTTTACTTTACCATCAAACTTACTTCGACTATATTCAATCTTTATCAAATAATCACAAAGTATCTTGTAAATGTTATATTTCATCACGTAAATATTCCGTGAAATATACAGAGATCTATAGAGATACCTAACCCTATTGTCTTAAACTGAGGAGTTTGTTTGTTGGAACACTTTAATGTCAGCCAAGCAGCAGAATTGGACAATAATTTTTTTGTGAATAATGTAGCAGGGTTATAAGCTGTTGGAATTCAGAATGGTTATTGAGTTACTATTTATATGGTATCCGGTACCTAGCGGAGATAGGCCTGCACTCTAATATAAATATAAATAAATAATAAATATGTTAGGACAATTCACACATCGCCATCTAGACTCAAATCAAGCAGGGCTTCTGACTTGAGTACTAGATAAATTGTTATAAATACTTATATACATTTTTTTTAAATACATACATATTATACATAGGAAACTTCCAGACTTCAGTACAAACGAATATGTCATCACACAAAGTTTGTTCCGACCGGGAATCAAACCCCACGCCTCCGAAGCAGTCGATATGTAGAAGCTATAAACCAACTGTCACAATATTAAGTGAGTTAAGTAAGTAAGCACCTCAGCCTTACGCTTACGGAAATTGTAATGTAATGTGAAAATCCCAGCAAGCCCGAACAGAAACAAAATCAAGATATGAAAAAAGTGATGTCACTTCATAGCTCAAAGTTAAAGTAAAAATGTTCGGATCAAAAGTTTATCCCGCCAAGCTCAGGCGAAGTTAGTCAAGTTAGTAATGGTCGCACGACTAACTCTCAATTAAAATTATTTCATCCTGTCTGAGCACACCGCGAGTGGGCACTTGAAAGTACTGGATCGAACAGAGACAAAAATTCTGAATTTTTTTGTCTGACTTTACAAGTTGTGATTTGGTGAGCGCTAAAATGAAGCTGTAGTTCTTAAGGTCGCATTATCACAGTACGATAGATTAAAGAATACCACTTATTGGTAAGGCAAAAAATGAGAGAAACTTGTTTTTATGTATTAAGCCAACATCATAACTTTATCTAACGTATTGTGGGTGAAAAGGAGTTGCGCCAAAATCCTAATGTAACCTCAACTGCAAGTAATTTACCTGCAGATTAACGAACGAGGCGCTGACAAACATAAATTTTATGTTCGAAACTATAACCACACGTATTTTCCACACGTTATTTCATTTTCAAAATTCAAGAACCACTAATCTTACCAAATCTTCAAAATTACAAGCATGCGTCATATTAGTGGCCCCGCGGTCGGTCAAGCCAATTAGCTAGGTAACTGAAGAGGCTGTTTGATCTGCTGCCTTTGCCTATCGGCGCGTGACGACAACTCCTTACCTGGTTACATTATAGATGACTAATTAAGTCGGGGAGGGTCGGCAAATAAACATGAGAATTGTTTACTTAGGTAGGTCGTAGGTATATCTTATTCTCTTGTACAATTGGTAGAGAAATAAAATCTGTACTACGAGTACGGTACTCTTAGTTAGTAGACAACTGAGATTGCATGTCGCACTTAATTTTGAGTACTTAATGTCTTAGATCAAATATTTGTGTGATCCACAGATGTTTGTTTCGGAGTTTGGTTATTTTCTATGTATATTTAGTATGTATTTATAAATATATATGTATGTTTATCAGTGCCTCGGAGAGCACGTTAAACCGTCGGTCCCGGTTATCATACGAACGTCTAATGGCAGTCGTTACAGGTATTTGGAGCCCTTAAAAAAAATCCGACCGGGCTAACTATAGAACTTCGAAATTGCCCATGGGTTATGGAAGTTAGACAGCAGTCGCTCCACGGAAAATATCGAAGTTCAGTAGCCGCATCGCAGTTAGACTGGAAAACCGACCCCAACTAGGTCGAAAAAGGCTCATTGGATAATGAATGGATTACTTGTCGTGATTATCTACAAACATGGCAAATTCATTCAGATTGGAAAACAAATAAGCTAGCAAAGTCTGAGAAATAAGATCTCGATATCGACAAGATCCTTAACAACACTCACTCAGCTGCGATAAATATTTCTATTTTTCGTCAGCATAAATAAAGATGACGAAAAACTAGAATAAGTGAAAATATCGAGCTATATCTAAAATAGTGAAAGCTCGTAACTGGTTGCGTGTGCACAGATAGTAAACAGTGAGCCGCGGGCGCGTGGTAGTGCCTAAGTGAGCAACCCTCCAGCGTCGCAGTGGGTCTTTCCGTCCAAAGACATCGTTCGTGACACAAGCCGGAAGTGCGCACGCCGCGCGGTCAGCTTCCGCCCCTTTGACCTGTCTTTTGTACCCAGTCACTCTAATTACGACATTACTACAAACCTTCAACAAATTTCGTACATATATCCAACTTTAAATACTCCTATTTAGAACATATTATCCTTTGTTTCAGGGACTGGGAAGAGTTTTGCCTTAAGCAACGTGACTCCCGCGTTATCCACAGGAAATCACCTAAGACGAGTCAGTTTGGGTGACATCAACAATTCTACAATGTAGGTTGGATATACAGCGTGATTTAATCTTAAATGTACTGTAGAAAGAGCATGGAAAGCCAACTGGTGCCACTATTAGGTATGTGTAGAAGAGACAGAAAGCTCCTAAATAGTTCGTATTTTCGTTATATTTAAAAATAGACAGAAATATTCATTAGGTTTAGACAGTGTATTTAAACCTATTTTTTGGTGTATTGCGCAATAAAGTTAAGTTTCACAAAACAATTACATAAATACTATTGGTTAAGGTAGTAAATAAGGACATAGATCATATTAAGTACAATAAGTATGAACACTAACTGAATAAAATACCTGTAAAAATGGAATTTCAGTTCAGTTGTTGTTGAAGTTTTTTAAAGGTTTGTAAACACCTATAATTTTTTTATTAAAAATGTATTACTGTAATAATTAAGAAAGAAATTATCCGAGCTGTCTATAGTTCAGCTAAAGCAGTTCTCTATTTCTAAATCCTTGCAAGAAGGACGTAATACATAATGGTGAGTAGGTATAACGTACGTATAGATCCCATGTCTGCGGACAGTATGCGCACGGAAGTGACGTGTGAGCAGGTCCCGCAAACCACTTCCTGCCTTTTGACAAACTGTTGCCAAGGTCAGTAGCGGAGGGTTACATAAAGTAGAATAGATTTTCGAAAAGATTTCACAAACTTTTGAGTAAGATCTACAGTATCCAGTCGCTGAACCGCGGCTGGTGTAAACTAAATACCTATAATTACGATTAACTTCTACTTAGATATTTGATGATATTAACTTTTAATTTTAGAAGAAACTTTTATCCTATGTAGTGTGTAGGTAATGTTGAAAAGACTCCTAATGTCAGTACATACTACTAATGTACATTTTTGTATTACAAAGCAATGAGTTTCCTTAAACTATTCTGAAATATTAAGTTAGAAATTATTATAAATCACAAAAACAAATGTTATCGGCGGGACTCAAACCCCCGATGATAGCATGTCACCATAGCTCAGTTGGTTAGATCATTCCCCCTGTAAGGGAAAAAAACCGTGGGTTCGAGTCCCGCCGATGACATTTCAGTTTTTGAGATTTAAGTATTTATAATTTCTATCTTAATATTTACTAATGCACATACTTGTACTATTATACATATATTCAGTGCTAATGTGTTCTCAGTTTCGTGAAAACATTCGTAGAATATTTATAGTCAATAAAACGTTAAAAAAGTCCGTGTTATTTATTTGTGTCATCTAAAGGTGGCATACCGGTCAGTTCCCTGTGACATTCAAAGAATTCCACATGCACAAGGTAGGTCTAGAAAATAATGCTTAAGTTAAGATATGTATTTTAGGTTTAGGTATTTATTATTATGGGCCTTGATGCCTAATCAATATTTATATTATTATGTATTCTTAGTTTTAAGGTATATATCTATGGGCCGTAGATTAGTTTATAAGATCTGTAACTAGTCTAAGTTGCCTGAAATAAAAGTTTAAATAAATAAAAATTAAGTATATCACCTAAGTAGGTTTGCATTGACCCAGACAAGAATCAATGTGGGTTTGGCGCGTCTCCACAAGATATAAAAAACTGATATTGCATCGAGCGTCATGAACGTTGACAGACTAGCCAAACGAGATTTGTGTCGCATAAAATTGTATATTTTTTCAAAGTCTCTTGATAAGTATAACTCATATCACTGTCATCCCCAGCAGTTCATGTTTATTTTAGTGGTTCAACTAGTACTAAGTTCAATTCTGGCTGCACATTAAAACTATTACGAACAACCTTATCCCTCGACCGCTCACGTAATCGTAACACAAACATTGGACAGTGCAAATTTGACACTAATTCGCGAAATGGTACCCCGGGTCCAGCGACTTATGGGCTGTTAAGAAATTGTTCTCACTCGGACCTCTTAGGGCAAGGGGTGGCGGGAGTGCTATTTGCGTTAAGTTTTGAGCACCGTGTGTGCCACCCTTACGGGCTACTATATAATATACATGGTGTTTCGTAATTACGCTTTGTATGTTTTTTAATAAACTTCATTAGTACCTGCAATTGAGACTGTGCTATATTTCAGCGACTGCAATCAAATGTTATGTCTTAACGTACTTAAAACTAAGGTCCACACAAGGCATACCTATTGCCATAAAGTACTGCTACAAATCACTAGAACATTTGAAACTAACTTCAAATCGTTACAAACACAGACACAAACAGGTTAGCTAACCGCAGTAGGTTTGCTAACCTGTCTATGACAACGTAATGTAATTTTCTAAATAGTCCTAACTAAGGATTATTATGGTAACTTACTTATTTACACTAATACACAAAACAAATTAAATCGCAAAACCAAGTGACACAATTTGATGATGATAGTTATACGCACATAATCGTGAAATTACAGAACTGCCTGTATAATCAGTTACACGAGATTTGCTACAACACTGGTAAGTCAAGAGCGAGGTGTTTAAACTCGCGGCGGCATCTTAGGTAAACGAGTGGACAACTCCCACACCCCCCAATGGGCAGGGGACAAACTAACCCCTCCCCCCTGCCTTCTCCTCACGGCCAGTAATCAACAAATCCCAAGCCAAATATTGTACGATTAACTTTTAAGTACTTGTATGATTTAGTTAGACCTTTTGAAACTAAAAGTTTGTTTTTTATATGACTATTAGTATGACTCGCTTACCTATACTATATAAATACATCTCATGCCCAAACTAAGCTCAATATAATACATAATAATAATCGGGTAAAACGCCTGTATTACCCGAAGAAGTGGGCAGAGAGATATTTATTTATTATAAGTGCGTGAATAATAACCAATCACGGAAATGGATGTCCTGTCCTATTATACCTACGTATGTAAAGTATGTTTATCATGAACTATAAATCGGTACCATCAATTATTTGTATAAAATTTAATAATTCACATACAACACTTTGGGAGCTCTCTTTAGTTGAGTTCTCGAGTCGGATTAGCATCCACTGCAAATAGAAGCAGTTGCCCAAGTTGTGCAAGTGGTTGCGACACTGCTACTTGACTTGTTTGCCATTTCACGGAGCTACGCACTGGTATTGATACACGCTGAGTAATTTTACTGTACAGCTAAAGAGCAAAGCAGCGTCAAATTGAAAAAAGAGAGAAGGACCTTGAGAAAATGTCGGACACGTGATCCAATTTGTTTTTTTTTTTTATTTTCTGCGTTTCCATTTCATTGGTTTCATTGGTTGGATAATAATATGTGGATGGACTGAAGTTAACGATGACTGTGCTATGCTTATATTTATTTATTTATTTTAAGCCTTTTATTACAGATACATTTTTAAGAATTTTTATATTTCACACTACGACATCGACACTATCTGTTTGCCCTTTTTTGGCAAAGGCCTCCTCCAACCTCTTCCAATCTTCCCTATCTCTCGCTGTCCTCGTCCATGTTTTTCCTGCAGTATACTTTATCTCATCCTCCCATCTTTTAAACTGTCTCCCCCTCTTTCTTTTGTTGTATTTCGGGAACCAATTCATCAAAATTTTGCTCCACTTCTCTTTTCCTCTTATTGTATGTCCTGTCCATCTCCATTTTAGTGTATTTACTTTGAGTGTAACATTTTCTATTTTTGTTCGTCTTCTTAGTGTTTCGTTTCTAATTTTGTCTAATTTCCTTTTGCCGAGCATACTTCTTTCCATGGCAGATTGACAGACTTCTAACTTTTTGGCATGAGCTTTAGTTAGGGCCCAGGTCTGGCACCCGTATGTTAGAACTGGGAGAATACAAGTATTGTACAGTTTTCTCTTAAAGTACATGTTCATTTCTTTGTTTTTCATAATCTCCCTAAACGATGCGAGTTGACTAGATATTGTGGTACACAGCGACACTTTTTGAGTATATTTCATTGGAGACAGCTATTGTAGCCTATAAACTATTACTACTATATGAACATGCACCTACTATCATTTCCAATATGCGCATAATAGTTTAGCTTTAAGTATTAATAAAATTTTTGCAACTCTATTACATCCTAAATACACATTTCTTGCAACATTACTCTAGAATAAAGTTGGGAAAATCCATAAAAATATAATTACACAATTATACAATTCCGGGACTATCCCTTTACTACAAACTGTTGCCTGTGTTAACCGCAAAATGGGTACCTAGTTAACCTGCACATTGTGGAAATATACTTATGTATATTATCTATCAAAACATTGACTAATGGTGGTATGATAAATTGAATTACGCAAATATTTGCCCGGACTGTAGAAATTGTAGGTATGTAACATCGTATAATATTAGCTTTCGATTGTCGGTACTTGGTAGAACTGTACCTAATACATTTTGTATTGTGTGACATCGGTTGTTATTAGTGTAATTACCGACAAAATACCCGTTATTAAGTGTATCGGCAAGATACCAACTCTAACCTTGATAGCGCGATCTAGAAATTGCAATATGAAGCAAACATTGGATGTTGTCTGTATTGTTCATCGTAGCTCAGTGGCCAAAATATTCTCTGTATTAGGTATAGGCCGTGGATTCGGGTCGTGCTGATGACATTTCAGTTTTTGTTTAATATTTCTAGCTTAATATTTTAACTAATTGTAATTCTAATCGGTTGTTAGAATTTAGGTGCACATTACATAATTATAGTGCTTGGTATAGATTTGCCCCCTTTTTCTTGGGACCAACAAAACTTCAACACTACAGTCGAAATATAGGTGTGTAATACATACACCTCTTACCCTATTGGAAATATAGGCGTGATTATGTATGTAGGTATTAAAATACGATATCAGAAACTCTGCTTGAAATAGACTATTCGATAATCCGGAACAAGATACTTTATACTGGTAGTTATAGATTACTAGTTAACTCCACAGTATTTAGAACCGCAAGATAGCGATTTGGCTTTTCTGTGATGTAGTGCGTCGTACTGCACTAAAATACTAAAATGGGCAAGCATGGTTTCTATACTAAGCATCCCGTATTGATTACTATTATATTGTAAAATCCGCTAAGTGGCCCTATCAACACCTTCAAGTCACCCTCAGCTGCACTAAGTACACCTGCCGTCAGACAGACAGCAAATGCCTAGAAATGAAAACATCAAAATGCTATAATTGTCACATCCCCGAAGAGGTTTAAGCCGCCCACATTTCGCCAGCCACGCTCATTCCATGTACATAATAGGTGGCAAGTCTATTGCCTCGTCTATTGTTTTCGGATACTGTGAGTATTCTTGCTAGTAACTCGTCCGTTTCACAGCAAGTGCACCGCGTGCAGATGAGGACGACGTAGAGCCCTAAGCCACAAAGTATTATGTGCCTTAGGACCGTTTTTTTTTTGTTTTCGCAGCCATTGCCGAGCGCCGCCGGTAGACACTGTGAGAATTCCCTGTGGCGCCCGGCGAGGGCCTTAGCACCCTGAAATATTAGATAATAAATGTGTTACCGAACACCGTGTGTTCTTACACGAACATTAGATGATTATGAGCTACTGCACTGACACAAATGAATAGATCCCGATGTAGCACTCTATCTATAGAGGTTTAAAGCCAACTTCCACTATTATATATATTCTCCATAAGGCTAGTACAATAATTGTAAGGAGCAGTAATTCTAAACTTAGAGCAGGTTAAGACGCAGTGCGGTGTAGCCGAGTGTGTGGGTTGAATTTAATTAATCCTCACTGTTACGGCCGAGCGGTCACGGCGGTGGCCGCCACACTACGGGGTGGCTAGCTCCTCAGAGGTACTTTTGAAATTGATGCAAAATTACATCATGAATACGATTAGGGGTAAAGAAATAGGTAGAATCGGTTTTTCAGTAATTCAATTTTGAACAACAGGTGCACAGCATTATAAAATTATTGCCAGAACAGGATCAAAGTGAGCATCGTGTCGGATTGAAATTACATAAAAGATTAGGTAATCATTGTTATTTGGCAGCTTAGCTTAACTTGTACGTACCTACATAGCATAACAACTTGATAGGACTGTCTACACAAGGTCGAGGTGCATCCTACACAACAAATTTAGATCTTTCGCGTTTTAGTAGGATTAAGGTAACTAAATGCAGTACCTGGAGCTTTTGAGTATACATAATACGAGTAGGTGTATCAAGTTATCAAACAACCTATTCACCATAAACCGCATATAGCGTCTCACTCATCGATTGATTGGTACACAAACTTTGATTGAACGTATTCAAGTTGCTAACTTAAGTTTAAGGGCGGGTGCAAAGGGACAAGTTTGGTAAAGGATATGTCTAGTTTGATACACTAATGCAGAAGTTTTGATTAATTTACCTTTACATATAGATTGCAAGTTATATTTTGCAACGTCACCTTAACAATCCCGATGGTTATACTCGTAAATGCGACACAAGATGATCTCTAGTTCAACCCCAGGTTGGATTCAAATGTCTATGTTCTACGAGTCTTTGTTTTAAAGTTGAATTGTTTTTCCATTTATTACACACAAAAAAATAATTTAGGACCTACTTAGTTCTAATGGCACAAACTCAGTTTAGTTTCAGTGCAGATGTAGCTATTTGTGTGCAAAATGCCCTGACATATTTGCCCAGATACTCTTTCATTTGTTGTTCAGTTACATCATGTTCAGGTGTCTTTCGCAGACATAGATTGGAGGTACACGAGAAAATATGAAATATAAGTATTTTATAAGTGTGACCCGTAGTTTCATATAAAATATAGACCTACTTTCTTAGTAAACAAAGAATACAAAATACAAAGTCTAGTCCCGACATAAATATTCTGCGGTCAGTATTACACCCGTTAGCGACAGGTTCGAATGACAAAACCATACAAAACAAATGATGTAACCGTATGAGGAGCTCGTGGCGATGATAGGCGCCAGTCGGGAGTGAGCGGCGTGCGCGCAGACGACAGTGAATCAACCTCTTTGTGCCAAGTGACACATGTCATGATTAGATATAGGTAGGTTGTCTTAAATTAGTACCGGTACAATACCTAAAGACATTTTTCAGTTACTTTGTGTCCTTTCAAGGGCGTACTTTATGAATTCACAGTGAATTCTTGTACTTTCTGTAAACTGTATCTGAACTTCAAGTTCACTAAATGAAATTAAGTAGTACCTAAACTAGTAGCACTCAATATTTCTTATTTACATTACATTATAGTATAGAGATTTTTAAAATGTGGTAAACCGCGATATTTAATTGTCATAATTATACATACTTAAGTAGATGATTTCACAAACGTAATATAATGTTGTAGATAAGTACTCAGTCGGGAAATTATGAATTTTAATATTGCTTTATGTACCTACGTAATTTAAATAAATTTTAAAATTTATTAGGTCTTCCTAGAATCTTTTAGCATTAGAATTAAACAAAGAAGTGAAATTATAATGTCTTACGAACACACAGCCCAAACTTAATCCAATATCTTCCTAGGTTATCAATTTAAATATTTACCAGCTTTCAATAATATTGATATTTCTCCTATAAAGCGCAATGGGCTCACCACCTCTTACTTGGGGGTAACAATTGGAAATAAGCGGCTCTGTATAATGTATATAATCTCGAATGGGTAGACGTTCGGGATTATAGACGTGGTTTGTGTCTGTCTCTGCATGTCTACTCCTACAAACTTTA